>SMSQ01006202.1:70390-129460 GCA_019453375.1 Ctenoplectra terminalis
TTTTTTTTTTTATTAACCGTTCATACCACGTTCAATCGAGAGAAAAATACAAATATAGGTGGATACGATCAAGCGTTCCAACTAAAAGAGCCGTTTTTAATCTTTGAAACTAATCGGTAAAAACATGAATCTCACGAGCGGAGATAAAGGATAGGCCGAGGGCACGGTATTGATGACTGCGATCGGAGTTACGCGATTATTTATCAGGCGCGCGATCTCTGACAGACGTTAGGATTTAAATGGCAAGCCACGTGGCGCCGCGCCGCGGCCATCGAGGTTTTCTCAATTTCGAAACGCGTCACGGGACGAACGTGTATCTCGTGTGTCTCGATAGTATGGCTTGGATCGCTCAATAAAAGCAACTGTTTTGCTATTCAATGGAAAGATTATCTTTTCATGGTGCACGCTCGTAGAAAGAGCACAAACGCATTCGTTAAGCGCGACGATTTTTTTTACATCGAGACGATCCTCTGCTTCTCGCATGCTCGATAAAACGAGGATTATAAAAAATGAAAATTGTCATTTTCATGTCGCTTGGAACGATCGAAAAGAAAGGAGATAAGTTATTGGCCACGACTTACCGGTGAATATTGTGATATAAAGAGGTCGGAAGTAGGTGTGTAGCGTCCGTGTCACGTACGTGTTCGTTATTTTTATTTGTATCCGAATGCTTTGACATTTGGAAGGAAGGAGCTCGTAAAACTTCCACCCTAACGTTTTGTTTGAAATTCTTCAAGTTTAACGGTCGTCGACGTTTCGTATCCTCTAGCGAGCGGCCGGCTTTCAGCTACCGTAAACATTGCTAAATCGCAACGTTACGAGATAATAATTACTCTTACGATTCAGTAAATTGTCTAACGTTAATAGCAATCGCATCGGATACAAATAAACCATTTTTTTCTACTCGCTGATAAAATTCACTGTTGGTAAACATACGTTTAAACATATTCCCAACGGCAGAATACTTTTAGCCGCCATGATGAATTTACTAACACGCCATGCGAATTTCTAGATACGGTAGCATCGTTACCGTTTTGCCCTGACAAAGTATGACGTCGCTATTCCTGACACCTTTCCTGGAAACCTTGGTGTAAAAAAAAAAACAGCATGCAAAGACGGTTGCGGTACGGATAAAAGAACGAGGAGCTCGATTTTGTCGTTTCGGGGAACGCCTGCACGCTAGCGAAGGTTACGAAAATGTCATCGGTCTCGAACACCCAGCGCGATATACGATTCGTTGCTCGCGAGACGGGAACGATGCGTCGTCAGAGATGCAACGAATCGAAAAGTAAACACGCATCGATACACAATATTAACTATTTTTTTCTTTTCTCCTGTTTTAACGCATCTCGTGGAACCAAGATAGTAAGACGCTATCGCTACAGTCCGAGGAAGGTACTCGACGAACCACGACCTACGACAGGGTTCACTGCACGACGTTCCGCCGAGCTTCCAAATAAATTTGTTTTTCGAAGTTAGATTGGTTTAATTGCACCATTACTTGATACCGCGTTTCTCGTACCACGCTCACGCCCGTGCCAATGAACTGTCAGCGGTGCTGTACACGACAGATTCCGGTAACGAGGAATGCAAAATAACGTACTACGCGAATTCAACTTACGTAAACGTAGCGCGGTAAGCATAGAATGTGTCTGGACTGCATTGTCGATGAATATTTCGTCGTTTATCGACCGACCTATGGAGGATACTTGGCGTTCACCAGCCACGTATAAATTACTCGAAAGGGCTTTCGACATTCGTGAGATTTATATATCGATTAAAGAGTACAACGAATATCTTTGTTGACGCGCAGTCGTACGATTCGAACGATTCCAAGGCCCTCGTGCTAAGCCCTCGTACAATCACGATTTATCGAGTCACGGCTCTTTGGGTTTACTTTTCGACTATAAAATTTATCGTCTACCGATAAATCGTTATCAATTTTTTCGAGAAACCATCGCATTTAAACGTATCGGCGTTTCCATAAGAGAGAAAAAAAATGTAATACATCCGCGAGAGAGAAATGTGCAAGTTGGCGAGAAGTCGAGGTTATGTTCGCGCTTACCTTGTCGGCCGACGATCTCTGCCACGTGCTCGCTGCTAGGCACCGGCACGCACTCGGTCATGTTCTGGCTCTTCTTAGAACGCGCCTCCTCGAAAACGCCTGCCGGTGTCGTTTGCAGAGGATCCGGATCGTTGGCCGTTCCGGTGCCGGTTCCCGTGCCAGTGCCCGGGCATCCGGGAGTACCCTCGAGACCGAGCATAGATAATTCTAATGCCAACTGTAGGGCTCGTTGGTCCTCGAGGGAAGCAGTTCCACCGCCATTCGCTCCGCGGTCCATTTCGCTGAACAAACTCGTCGGCATTCCGCTCGACTAAGTTTCGCGTTGTGTCGAACCGGCAAAGTCAATCTAACGTATATACGTTTGCACAGATGGTAAATCACAGTTTCTTTGTTCACCGATTTTGTTCACTACTTTCCCTTTGTCGATTACAGTCTCGCGTCTTTTTTCCTTCTCTCCGATATAGGTTGTTCTGGATCGATTCGTCGACGATCAACGGTTGAACCGTGTTGAACAGAGAGGTGTTCCTCGCGACAGAGTCTAATTCGAAACGATTGAAAAACAACGAAACACACGCGTGCGCGCGTGCACACCACACACACTGGATTATTTAGGACGAGGACTACAGTGTCGTTGCACCAAGAAATCGAGCGGGTCTACTCTTTTCGTGCGCGGTCACTGGGAAATGTATTTAGGAATAACAACGATGCACCGTACAAAAATAAAATCGTCGCTTCGCCGGTGATCTCTTCTCTGTCTTCTTCCTTTTTCGTCTGGTCCTCTGCGCCGCGTGTGTGTACGAGGAACGCACCGCGTGAGCGTTGTTCGTACACTGGAAACGTGTGGGCTACTACTCGCCGTAATCTCGTGTCCACGATCGCACGTCCTTTTCTCGCCGTTCAGTCTCTCACTCGCGCGCTTTCTTTCACCGCTTGCAAAGCCGTGCTACGAAAATGGTCTTCTCGATATTCGCCCTGATCGGAACTGTTTCTAAACGTTCGTGTTTTTAAGAGCGCGACTTGCAATCGTTAAAGTCGTCGCTCGTGATTCTCGTGTATTTTCTTTGTTTTTTGTTTTTTGTTTTTTGTTTTTTGTTCGCGTATCTGTTTTAACCGATACAATGTCATTCGTTCGGTCTCTCTTCGGTTTCTCTCCGTTTCGTTCGCTCTCGTTCTCGTTCTCCCCTTCGACGGGACGACGTAACGTAACGTAACGTAACAGCGCGTGTATCACGTTTGGGAGCTTCGTCACCGACCGACTGACTAAAACGTCCGAGAGCGTCGTCGCGCGACTGAAGCACTGAAAACGGAGGCAAGGGGCGCCGCGCTCTCTCTTTCGTTCCTTCTTTCTCTCTTTATCTCTCGCGTTCGTTCGTGTTCTCTCGCTCTCTCTTTCCCCCTCACCACGATCTTTCGTTTCGAAGGCAGGCGCGTGCAACTACCCTCTCGCTCGTGTTACCACTGCGACTGACTGCGACGTACTGCGACTGCGGGTGCTAAAGCCGGCGCGCCGCCATGTGCCGGACGCCGGCTATGCGTCTCGTTGATTGGTCAGTCTGGTCACGTGGCACCGTACCACCCCTCCCCACCACTGTTCGGCCAACCGGCGCACAAACTACGAGCGCACCTACCGGCCGAGAGCGCCGCACTTCGTTCGCCTCCGGATACGGGCGCGTGCACTCGTCTCTACCGGCTTGCAACCCCCTCCGTGTTACCGCTCGTGCTCTCGCCTCTTCGCAAAGTTTCCCTATGGATCCGCTCTAGAACGCCGGCTGCACCACCGATTTTCCACGGCGGTGATTTCGAGCCCGGGGCTGCCTGGGATCGCAGCTCCATCTCTTCGCGATAACACGAGATGCCACGATCAAGGGATGCACTTTCATTCCACCGATGTTGTTTCGGTTAATTTAATTACTCACCGTCAATATATCTACCTTTGACTTTGTTTCATTGCAATTTTAATTAACCAGCATGGCACGTTTCTTTTTTTATAGTATACCATTTTATAAAAATACACTTTTTTAGTTTACTATTTCTTGTTTCAATATCCGAGTTCTCAATTTATTTATCTATTTTCTGCTCATTTTTGTTTATTTGTTTTAAAAAAACTTTAATAAACGCGAACGGGATACGTTCTGGTGTATTTTAAACGCATCCCCAGTTGCTCGTTTCACAGGATAGTGGTTGCAATGCTGCATTTTCCGAGAATGTTGGTTGCATGCGTGGTATCGTTCACGGTAAACCTCGCGATGCAACACCCTTTTCTATCCGCAGTCCCGTCAACGACCTCTGGCTGCGCATAGGGTGCCTAGTAAACGCATTCGTCGGTACTCTTTTTCGTGGTGCATGTAGTCATTGCGGCACATCGGCCAAGGGAAATGCAACAGGAAGGAAATTTACGACTCTCGAGAAATAATAGCAAGGTATCGCTCGAGTCGTAAACCGTAGTTGGATCGTTTGAGACTCCTATCACGCTGTAAATTAGATACGACGTCGAGAATATTTCAAAGCAAATCTCGACTGCTCCCCGGTATCGATACAAAAGTGAGATCCTCCTTCGAAGACCGCGATTTTGTACGGTTTAATTACCCGCTGCTCCTCTTTGCACGGCTTTATAATCCTGTTACTTGTGTCAACCACTTTTTCCCCTTTTATCGATGGTCGTTAGTTGTTTTAAAACGTATATGTTAAAAGTAAACACGACGATCGAGCAGTTTTGACGATAGCAATTACAAAATATTCATTAACTCGTTCGTCTCTCGATTGAATTAAAACGTTTCGATTGCTTTCGATGGAAAAAAAGATATAGAGAAATCTTTTTGTTCATTTTAACGCGATGAAACTCACGGCACGATAAATTTATAGAGTATCGGCTATGAAACGAGAAAAATAGAATTTTTATTGCAATCGATATTCAACGAGCACCGCGAAACAAGTTTCTGCAGAAATGTCTCGCCACGATGTTCGTACACTGTGCACAGCACTATAGTCGAGCATTACACCGTAGAATGGTTAACTTTCCGTAATCGAGGTATCAAGAATATCTTCGCTCTGAATCGGTTAAGCTAGGTTAAGTTCCTCCGATCTATCGTCCTTAAAACGTGTATAGGATTCCTTGATCGTGAATCAACGTAGGGCATATGTTACAATTTTTCCTGCCACTATTTATAATTAACATAAGCGCAAGTTTTACGAAAAAGGAAACAACAGAAGGAAAGGATCGATCGTTAATCCTTGCAGAAAAACCTATTAAAATTCCATTCTCAAGCACAATGCAAAAAACGTAGTCATTACGCGTGTTGGAGAGNTGGTGTATTTTAAACGCATCCCCAGTTGCTCGTTTCACAGGATAGTGGTTGCAATGCTGCATTTTCCGAGAATGTTGGTTGCATGCGTGGTATCGTTCACGGTAAACCTCGCGATGCAACACCCTTTTCTATCCGCAGTCCCGTCAACGACCTCTGGCTGCGCATAGGGTGCCTAGTAAACGCATTCGTCGGTACTCTTTTTCGTGGTGCATGTAGTCATTGCGGCACATCGGCCAAGGGAAATGCAACAGGAAGGAAATTTACGACTCTCGAGAAATAATAGCAAGGTATCGCTCGAGTCGTAAACCGTAGTTGGATCGTTTGAGACTCCTATCACGCTGTAAATTAGATACGACGTCGAGAATATTTCAAAGCAAATCTCGACTGCTCCCCGGTATCGATACAAAAGTGAGATCCTCCTTCGAAGACCGCGATTTTGTACGGTTTAATTACCCGCTGCTCCTCTTTGCACGGCTTTATAATCCTGTTACTTGTGTCAACCACTTTTTCCCCTTTTATCGATGGTCGTTAGTTGTTTTAAAACGTATATGTTAAAAGTAAACACGACGATCGAGCAGTTTTGACGATAGCAATTACAAAATATTCATTAACTCGTTCGTCTCTCGATTGAATTAAAACGTTTCGATTGCTTTCGATGGAAAAAAAGATATAGAGAAATCTTTTTGTTCATTTTAACGCGATGAAACTCACGGCACGATAAATTTATAGAGTATCGGCTATGAAACGAGAAAAATAGAATTTTTATTGCAATCGATATTCAACGAGCACCGCGAAACAAGTTTCTGCAGAAATGTCTCGCCACGATGTTCGTACACTGTGCACAGCACTATAGTCGAGCATTACACCGTAGAATGGTTAACTTTCCGTAATCGAGGTATCAAGAATATCTTCGCTCTGAATCGGTTAAGCTAGGTTAAGTTCCTCCGATCTATCGTCCTTAAAACGTGTATAGGATTCCTTGATCGTGAATCAACGTAGGGCATATGTTACAATTTTTCCTGCCACTATTTATAATTAACATAAGCGCAAGTTTTACGAAAAAGGAAACAACAGAAGGAAAGGATCGATCGTTAATCCTTGCAGAAAAACCTATTAAAATTCCATTCTCAAGCACAATGCAAAAAACGTAGTCATTACGCGTGTTGGAGAGCATACCTTGGTAAAAAAAACCAACGTCTCGGTTCGCTTTAAAGGTGCGCTGCGATAAATTTTTAAAAGGAACCAGTTCGCCGCGTAATATAAAAGCGAACCCTACAAGAAGCTGTCCCCCACCTTTCTTCTAATTGTCGAAAGTCCGTCCGATATGGAACGACGAGTAATTGCTCCACTGTATACCTGTAACCTCTTAATCCTCGAATCACGCCGATCGTAAGGCTGCCACCTGCTCGTCCAAAAGCCCTGTATTCGTTAACAACGGAAGAAGGAATTTGGTCTAAACCGATTTCTAAATGCACCTACTTGGACCTTGAACCGAGATACAGCCGTGTTCCATTGTTCTCTGCTGACGACCCTTCGTCCTCTCCCCAGACCGACCGATTGCTCGATTTTTAGTCGGGCCTACACACACGATCGAGACCGTGTCCTCCGTCTCGTCGAGGACAGCCGACGACGCTCCAGAATAATTCCAGAATATCAGAAACTTTTATTACCAGCGCCCTGCTATTCGAGATACTGATATAAAATATTAACGTTTACGAAGAATCTCGAACGAAAATTTGACCGTCCTTTTAACGTCCTGTTGTCGTAAAGTTCATTCACCGCAGCTCTCGAAATGAAAGAAAGAAAAAAAAAAAAAAAAAAAAAGAACGAAACGGTTGATCCATCTGGGGAAAACGTAAAAGTTCTGCCAATTTTTTTAGGGTTTTGAGTCTTTTTTATTTGTTTCATTGGTAGCGGTAAATAATAATTTTAAATTATGTTCGGCTTATGCATACGTATATGGTGTTAAGAGAGGAATCGGAAGATTCCAGAAGAACGTTCAAGAAAGTTGACTGTTTTATTGGTCAGAACCGACATAACTTTTTGATTATTACGATAAGGTAGCAAGTTGTAAATGAAATGAAACTACAACGAGCGCGCAGCAAACCAAATGCAGCTACGAATACAGAAATACGAAAAATGTGTATTCTTCTTTTATCGAAGTCAACGTAGTTCAACAAGACTGTCCAATAAAGCTTAGGTCAAACGACAGGTGTTGCCGAGGTCTTTGCTCAACAAACCCTCCTTTTCTAGGTATATTTGCTTACCAGGTACAAAAAATTTGCATACAACTACCCAGGTATTCCGAAGAAAAGCGTCACAAATCGAGCCGTTAAAATCGTTCGATTTACCTGTTGAATCTATATGAAACGATTATAAATAAAAGGAATACTACGTAGAATAAAGGTGCGACAGATTAGTTTGCAAAATTTCTGAAAACTCCATGGGTTCGTCGGTATCGTTTGCATTCGGTAAATTACCTCGCGGCTAAAAAGTACGAATAAAAAGAAGCATTTCCACAAAAGCGGCTAACTTTCTCGCGGACGGTGATCCTACGTGAGCTCGTTCGGCAAAGGCGACTAATTTTGTTTCTCATCGTTTGCCGAAAGCAACGACCCGTGCACGCTTTCTCAAGGCTGTCTCGGGACGCCACCTTTTGCCACGAGCACCTGCCGACTTCTGGCGAACTCGTGCTTTCGGCTCGCTCGTAAATACCTGCGAGTTATCGTGTATACGTGGCTTTCCGAAACTCTGCTCGCGTTCGTTCATTTTTATCACAGTGGACGAGTACGGCGACGAAGCCACCGAACGAACGATGGACAATTTGCCTAATTAGAGATTTAAGGCTATCGCGATCCAACATCGTACAGTAATTACATACTGTTGAGACTTTTTGGATATCGGTAGATCTCTTCATCTCTGACGAAACTATCCTCCGATGTTGACGAAACGTAAAGATATTTTTTCTAAAAGGGCACAAATTAAACCCAAAAGCATCAGCTGATGAAAGATTTATCCGTAAACACCGGCGTATCACCCGAAGGGGTGGTTTCTCTCGACATATGTGCACCGTCTGTACTCCAGCTCGAAACTCCACCGCGGGTGTTCCACGCTTATTCATCGAACTACTTATCCCCGTAATCACCACGTAATCGATCGATAATCGATTTCCAGCTATAATTCTGATATAATTGTGGCTAAAGGATGGAGAACGCTTATGTTGGTTGGATTCGTAACCGCGCGGTAGTATATTGTGTTCCTCTTTGAGGATGCTGCAAGAACTGAATTCTACGTATTGGCGGTGAGGTATGTAGGTTGGAATGATGCAATAGGATGAGTAAAGGGTTTGCAGCGCAGGGTAAAATTAAATGCATGATGAACATAATGCGCGTAATGTACTTCCCGTGAATTGTCTCGTAATTGGAAGAGATGTGGATAAATTGAATTATTTCTAGGAAATTCTGTGCTGCATATTTGATTATTGATTTAGCGATGAAGAAGTATTTTAAGCGGAAGAAAATTGTCATCTTCCGATAAGTGCAATAGAATTAAATTTTTCTCTTCGAACAATTTCAGAAAAGTATCGATAACGTTTACAAAATCGAAAAGAAAAGAGACGTTTAACGGTTAAATTGTAACCACAACTTTAGAAGCATTAACAAGACGAACCGATTAATATCTTTTTTCTAAAAACTTAAACAAATTATACACGCACGACAGAATCGAAGCTTGCCCTAGTCTGATGTACGACGATAGCAATTTAAAATTAAAAAAAAAAAAGAGAAAAAGCTCGACTATGAATCCGCGTCACGCAGCTTCTCGATGCTGCCCACGTTCCTCGAAAACTACCTCGTACCTCGCGTCGCACGCTTTCGTAGCTACCATTTTCACAGGTTTACCATGGTTTCGCAGCAAACGGTCCAAGAAAGCGCAGCCCTGAGACGAGATGTTGCAACACGATACTGTTCGAACCGCGGCCGAACGCCAGCCACACCGTGCGTGGCTCTTAACGTCGCGGCTTATTACGAGCAATAACGATCCGCTATATGCTACATTTATATCTTATCAGGCCTGATGTTATACATTACGCGGCCCGTAATGCCATACTTTAAAAACGTGTTTCTTTATGCGGCTGAACGTCGAACGTACGCCTGGCTGATCCTCGAATCCTCCTTGGCTCGACCATCAGCGCCACCACGATAGATTACAGGCGTTCCCGAAACGCCGCTATCGCTTCAACAGATTTCCATCTCGTGCGCCACTCAACAATTACGATAACGAACAACAGCCCCGGTGGCTGTTGAAACGAGGCGTGCTCATTCTGTCTTGAGAGAGGAAGAATGAATATCCGGAGCAGGGAGCACTCTCCCCATAAAACGTCCTTAAGGGGCCCCGTGTAAAGGACCCTCGAGACGAATACGAGGGAATCTGGTCCTAAAGGACGACTCTAGTCGCCGGCACGCGCATAACCAGGTTTCATGGTCCAGCGCCAGCAGCCTGTCTAACTCGCGTTTAACTTAATAACGGACGGAACAGTTTCTGGCCGGCTGGCGCATTAACTAACTCCTCTTCGGCATTTGGCGCGGTTGGTCGTATTTTTAGCGCGTGCAACCGGTTACCTTCCACAGCGATCATTGTCATTGCTTTGCGAAACTGCTGCAACTCCTGCGGGGCGGCGTGTCCTCGCGAGAACGGCGTGTACGCGGCTCGACGTGCGCTCACCGAGCGCACCGACACGCGCGTGCACACGTCTGCGTGTCGCGGGTCCACGTTCGCAGAATACACCTTGGCAATTTTTCTGCGCGCACACCGGCTCGCGTTTCGCGTCCGCACGCGCGCATAAATACCGGATCAAGCGTGTTTGTGCGCGCCTACACGCGGATCGCCGGTCGTGTGTACGTGCGCGACATATGCGCGCTGCCCGGTCGAAGAGGAAAGAGAATATTTCGTTCGATTTCGATCGCCGGGGTGCAACGGGGGAGAACCGCATTGCTGGCCTCTGAGTCGACCGCGACTGCGAGGACGAGGACAACGAGGACGACGACGACGACGACGAAGACGACGGTGGCGGCGGTGGTGGAGCCGACGCACGCCTTATGGCTGAACAGCGTGTCTGAAGGGCAGGGCCGTATTGCTAACGACGAGCACCCACTCGATACGGTTCCGCGTGTGTGTGCTCTGTATTGCGTGCCATTGGAACGCACGAGGCGTGAATTTTAATGCGACCCTTGGCTCGCGAGCGAACCGAGACCGCGAGGGTAAATAAGATCGGGGAAACGCCGTGTCAAGGTGCATCCTTGTAATACTTTACAATTCCATTCTTGGTGGAATTTTTTACTCTTGATTCTGGGTGGGTGTTCGGTGAAGGTAAATATTCTTGTTATTTTCGTATTGCGGGCTTAGTAATTGCTTTTAGTGGGTTTCATTGTTCAGAGTTATGGGTGTCGGTAAAAATAGTTAGGATGAAATGCAAAGATTAAATTTGGTAGATAGAAGAGGGTACGGTTTTCGTGGAATTTAAATTTTCCTCCAAAATCCTTAAAAACGAGCCTACAACGAAAATAATTGTCGAAACAACCAAGTCTCCGATCAAATAAAGACTATTCCATTTTTAATCGATCGTTTATACCCGTAATTCTGTGAAATAAAAATACGAGCAGATTAATGTCGGTTGATTTGAATAGGAAAGTTAATCGCCTCAAAAACGAAGCATTAGATAATGATGAGCGGATGCTTAGCTGGCTCTAGCAGCGATTCACGAGTATAAAGCCACTGCACGTCGGGGCTGATAATATTGATCGACTATCTGTTCCAATATCTGGTTAACCACGAAATCCGGCGGCCGTCTGCACAGTGGTGTCCACGGAACACCGTCGGCATGGACAGTAACCGTAAGGCCGTTGCACAACGGCGAAAATGCATAAATAGCATGGTAAACGATGATAGCGCGGATAAACTGCCGCCTTTCTAAATATACCGTGCTCGGTCCATTCGCGGAATGTGCTTCCGACTGCAGCCCGTAACACTTGTCACCTTTCCACGCCTTCTGGTGCCACCTTTCCGCGATCTTCTCTGTTTTTCGCACGCTATATTGTGCAGAAGATGCCTGGTCCGTGATAAAAACAAAAATGGAGTATATGATATGAATTTAGCCATGCTATAGACTTCGAACTTTTCAACACAGTCAAGTTTTTATTGTTTTAAAAAGTTCTCTAATTTCAAGAAAAACATAGGAAAGTTGGTATTAAAGCTGGACTCGTTCGTTGACATTGTATGAAAGTTCATTTGCCTCGAATTTAGAACATCTTTTAAAGGCACGAGTACGTGATTGCGTGGAAAAAGACCCGAATTCCATAATGTGTTTGCGAGTGGAATATTTGATACGATTTTTTTTTTTTTTTACTGTATATTGCGAGGGTGAAGATGTAAAAAAATTACAGATTTTCATGAGAAATAGGTACATTCGCTATTTTATATGTCTATACATATAACATGGCGCCGATCAATATTCGTCTAACAGGATAAATGAATTAAAAGTGATAACAGTTCTTTAAGTTCGAGTGTCTAGCTCAAACACCAATTTAGATGGTTGAAGTCTTCTTCTGTCAGTTGTGGGGAATCTTTTGTACTATGGGTAAATATAGAGAGATAGAGACCGTTGTAAACAGGGCTTCAGTCGTCCGATCATGGATTGCGTGCGCTAAGAGTTCAAAGATTTGGCCGGTGAATGCTCGAGATTTAGAACCGTGAAAAATAAGGATTAATCGAAGGGCAATCTTTTGAACGATGAGATTCAAACACTTTTATAACAAGATTTTTTCAATAAGACTGGTCGATAGAAAATTAAAAACAACACATTGAAAATAACTAAAATTAAAAAACTGAATTAAAAAATAGAAAAGATCAATTTTATTAATTTATATGTACTAAAAATGTGAATCTTAAAAAAAAATAAACAGAAGAAACAAACCATACAACCTCGTTCAAAGCTCCAAATAGTGGAAGTTGTACGTAAAAGGTTGTGAAAATTAGAAGGTCCAAATCTTTTCACTAATTTTGTTTCAACAACACTTTTCTAAAAACTTTAAGCAAAGAGTCACTTCTGCAACAATTTCCATCGCAAGCTAACATAACATTTTCGTGCGAAAATTTCACGTCGATTAGAACTGCATTCTTCGGGGAGCGTGCACCCACGAAGCAGCCTCGAATTCGATGGAAGATTTATTTGCAGCCAGGTGTGATTGCAGAATGCATTCACGAGGTTGTTGGTGCCCTTCGTGTTTATAGCCGGCACTTTCGAGCGACCGAGAAACGGAAAACGTTTCACGATCAGCTTCTAGGATGCGTTTGCGCTGAGAATTCCAAGTGCTTGACAATGGTGTAGCTGGGCGGAGGCAGGAAACTTGAATAGAAAGTGAGTATCGCTAGTTGTCGGGTATTACGGGTATTATGGTCCTTTTTGAGTAATTTGTATAAATTTTGTATATTTAAATCCCCGATTGCGTATCAATTTTACTTTCGCCTTACAAAAGGGATTATGTACAAGATATTACCGAGAATCCACCAAATGTTTATGCGTTAATAATTAATTGATTATATAGAATATCACAGTATCCATAATATATAAATGCTACAGAATAGAACATTAATTAATAGTCTGTACATCTCGATCGCGATAAAGAGTTGATTCGCTAAAATATAGTATTCCCGCCCTAATACAGTACAATCTTAGAATCTGATTACGAGGTTTGTAGTTTTTAAACGGACTAACGAGTTCTCTAATTACCCGAATCTTTCTAAACGGGAAACAAACGAAACCGATAGTTCCCACGCGCGAACAATCATCCAGTCTGTTTCCACGAGCCGTGCTGCTGAAGAAACGAAGTTGCCCGGTTTGCAACATCAATCGGTACATACTTCGCGGATAAAAACGTTCGACGGAAATTTCTCTCGCCTTGAAACCCGTTTTGCTGCAGAACAGTTCGTCCAAGGATCGCGTGTATGCTTTTGACATTTCGCGGATCCCGAGCGTTAGCCTCGATTCCCTATGAACAAATCTTGCGACACCCCTGCCGAATTTAAAGCTCGTACGAACGACAGAAAAGAAGGGGGAAGGGAAAAAAGGGAGAAAAGAGAGGAAAAGAAAAAAAAAGGGAGGAAAAGAATGCAGATTCGAGAGTAGAGGAAGAAGGAGGAAAGAGGACGACGAAGAGGGACGCAGAAAAGGGAGCACGCGGCAAAGGAGAAGAAAAGGCTCGCTTTTCAGACGATTCAATAGATTTCGATCTGAGCGACTTTTTTCTGGGCTCAAAACGAAACGAACAATGGGGCAGACGGAAACCATAGCCAAGCTTGAAGGCTTCCCGTGTGTACGCATCCCCGTGCACGTGTATATGCATACAGGATCGTGCAGCGTGTGCGTGTACATCTGGATCGACCGGGTCCTATGCGAGAACGGAAGTTTAATGACTTCGTGTGTCGGTGAAAATCAGGATCAGCTGGAGGTTTGCGTTCCATGCGCTTTGTAGCGTGATGACGTAAAAAGAAATATGGTACCTTTGCTCGTGAGGGTTACGAAAGTTCGATTCGGGTTAAACGATATAAAGAGATAAAGGGAAAGTGGTTAAGATAAAGATCTTACTTTTCGCGCGTAGTAATTGATTTATAATATCATTAGGTTGACGATTTCTTAATTGATATATAATAATATCGGTTCAACGGTTACGAAAGCATTTTTAGTGTATACTTGGAAACACGAAGTTGGTAAAGCGGCCAGTTCTCTCCTATCCGTTGCTCTCGTCTGGTGGGCCCACGAGAGAGAAAGTCAGTCGACATCGATTACGTATAGCAGTTGGGAGTCGAAGGTCCTCCAGCTGTTCTTCCGTGGAGAGCGATGGACCAACGCCTCCTTTGAAAGGCCTCGTGCAAGCTGATGATGTTTATCCGCTGGATCTTGCCGAAATTGATTGTTTCCTCCCGACCGTTATCTGAAGAACGAAGCGTTCGATACGGTTTCGTTGCCATAAAAAATAACAACAAAGAAATGAAAAGAATTCAATAGGAGCATATTGTTGGACGATGGTTATATCGATAAGTCTACGTTTCGAAGGCTTTACCATATTATTGGTACAATAAGATATCATAAAATTTTCGACGAAACGATAGAACAGTTACGTTAATAGAATTCTCAATTTAAAGCACCATGATTGTAAAAGTTTTCAAATTATCCTCGATTAGCTGCTAAATTTTATTGCAGTCCTCCATGGTACTCGACTACTCTACTGTGCCCCCTCGTAAACGCTTATTTCGTCTCCCGCTACCTTTACCAGGGCCAAGGGTTAATCCGACTTTTATGATTCAACTGGCCGTCGATCACGAACAATTTGCCATACGTTTGGTATGCATTTAATACGAGCTCCTCGAGAAATTTCCGAATGCTTTTCAGTCGATAACCACTTCGTCGGGAAGGCGGGTGTATGCACGGTCAACACGGCTATCCGCGGTCGAACCGTCGCTCAAAAGATCGATAACAGGACGTAGTGGCGTTTCTATTTATACAGGAGTGTGGTTCGACATAACCACAGATACTATCCGCGATACGTGCCAGATAGAATCTTCCCATCCAATTTTAGTCTGTGAAACTACAGGGAATCGCGATACACGCGGAAGCTCGTCGAAGAATCGCTCGATAAAGCTCGCTACCCTGCATAGAAAAATGAAGATTCATTAAACTGCGTTTGAAAGCCCGGAAGGATCCATGATTCTTATTTGTTGAAATAATGCATCACATTCGATCATTCCGAGTTTATTTATAACAGTGGTGTCATAACTAATGGATCTTTGAGTTACGAGTTACCCATTAGTGGATAACTAGATTACACAAATATGATTCTCTTGCAGAAAAATATATGAAAAATAAAAATCTGAATTTTTTATGTTTTATATAATTACTAATCAAGTATAAAAAATTCTTTCCCCTTATTTTTTTTTTTTTTTTTTACTACAGTATCAAAATATTTAAAAAAATAAGCATTACTGCCTACTTATTTTCTCATTTCTGAAAATTACATTTAATTATAGAGCTTACAACTTGGCAAAGGATATTAAGGTGCCCCACTTTACCCAAACATTTGTGAAAATTTAATTCCCTTGCAACATTGTCACTCACCTTAAGCTCACAAACTTAAAGCTTTCTGAAATTGATTATTCCAGTATAAACGTGTATAAACAAAAATACCTATAGTACCGACTATAATTATTATCTGCGAGGAAACATTGATAAGTTTATGTTTAGTTTCGAAAAGCAAATATAAGAGTTAAGATATTTTAATACGCAGCCAGCGCTAGTTTACAAGATTCAATTTCCTATTCGGTACCAGGCACGTGTTTACGCGTGTCGTGGTGCGAAAACAACAAAATTTAATCTCACGGAATTCGATCAGCTTAGAAGCGTGACACCTGGAGTCCAGTCGTAGCTTCATTCGAATTCCAGCGGGAAATTCCAGCTTTAGGATATAAAACGATTGGCAGATCTTTTCGCTTCGGCTTACAACTTCTCCGGCAAGCTTAACCGCGAACGCGTATATTCTATCAACCGCAACGCCGTTTAAGCAGGGATTAAGTTTTATCAGGGACCGACTACGACTACGTGAAATGAATACAGTTTAATACGTTCGATTGTTCTCGCCTTGTTATCTGGTTTGTTTCGTGTAATACACGTGCGGATCACGGAGCATGTAAGCAAAACATTACCCTTTTACCATTACTGGAGATTATGCGTGAAACACGAAGTTAATTTTTGTCAAAGTGCATCAGAATCATGGGAGGTATGTTAATTCTTTAACGGAACTCGATAAAAAGTAGCAAACAAGTTTTTACGAATGTCAGTTTGAAAACCTCTCGTTTCGCCAATATAGAATATTTATAATTAGCTTTCGGCGATAAACCGTTCAAACTTTCGATCAGTTATTTTTGATACCAGCATTTTCTCATTGTTTTTTTCACGCTACTGCTGACAGCGTAAATTACATTAATCCATAACAAGACGTATCTACGCTAAAGTCATCTATTGTTTGATAACTCGGTTAAAACAACGAAGAGTTGCGTTCTTCGCGATATAATATAAATATAACAACGTACACTTATAAAGGGAAAACAGTGAACATTTATACAAGTATTAATTTCTGCAATTATGTTTGTGGACCTAGAGATGTGTCCATAATTTTAAGATATTCTGTATTTACTTACAAATTTGAAGTCGTTATACGTTTCTTTGTAAGAATATTACAGGGAAAATAAAGGTTTTTATGATGCAATGGTATAACATAGTATCGTACGATGCGGCGCAACGTGATATTCGCGATAACAATAATAGTAGAATCTAGAAACATGTAAAAGCAGAAACTTTTACTCATAAATCCTAAAATAATCTGTACAATTTAACAAAACGCTCACAAAAATTCCTATGCTAAACTATATTTATGCAAAATGTCGAGTTACAAAAACAGAACACTAATAATATTACAGTCTCTCCAACAATAAGTTCCGTTAAATGTCTCGATTCATAAATCATAAATCAATTCTCAAGTTCTCAAAAATTGCTACCTATCATATGAACAATCCTTTACATAATAAACGTCTATCGCAACTCGATGGTCACTGTCACATCGCTTCGACGGCGACATTAAAAAGTCGGATGAAACGAGCGTATCCTTGACAATGTATGCTGAATATTCGGGTCACATCCTCGATCAGACTTCCTTCGCCGGTATATCACGCATACACGCGTGTACGCGCTCAAACAGGAGACATGTAAGGCCGATTAGACAGGATCTTCAAACGTGGTCGAGGAATTATAACGATTTAAAGTGGAACATGTGCCTGTTCGTCTACCACGGTTCGCTTTGCCCTTCCTCTTTCTCTATCCAGCCAGTTGGCAATAAGGGAGAACGACCCTTTGCGAACAGGGAAACAGCTGTTGAGCGATGATGAGAAAAGGACGGAGGTCGGGATTCGGAGAATGGCAGAGGAGAGGGCAGACAGAGTGAAAAAAGAGGTTACCACCTGGCTTACCTGGCTTGTGCTTACCTGAAAACCGACGTCCGTATACCTGCCCGGGCATTCTTTTGTGCGGGCCTTGGAGCACGCACCCATTCCCAGACAGCCATACGACATCCTACAAAACTGCACGCCACAAAGTTTCTGTCGTAGCACCGAGAAAGATGTTTGAGAAGTATACTAGACAAGCTGTCCTTGATATCGTGCATGTATATCGAGGTGCTTGTTCTTGCACCGTCGATGTCACTGACTTTTGCGTCCTGTGAGACATTCGTATAAAGTCGTTGCATAGTCGACCCATTCTGCCGCTTGTTAGGCGAGTCGTCGAAACTCGACCAGTCCATGATTTAAAACCGGCAGTCGGTCTACTTTCAGGGAGGATTAAGTGTTGCGCATTAAAAAAATGATTTCCGTTAAAGATCCATTTTGATTCTTTGTATTTCGTTGTGGATGTATAATTCGGGAAGACGTTTACAGAAACTGAAATATCGGGTGTTTCAACGTATAATTAAGAATATATGTCGAGTGTCTGTGTGGATCATGGAACAATGCAAAGGTCTGATTAATGGACGCGACTAATGTAACAGAGCATATGGCTCGATTACACGCGTGTTCCTATTTTTTCTCGCGCGGAACCGTTCGTTTCAGGGATCATTTCGTGCGGCCTCGTTTCCGGTTCGTGTGAAGCCAGATGCGGTTTCTTTCTCGTCAACTTTGTTGAACCACGATCCGAAGAATCGCCGAATTCTCCTGACCGAAGGAACCCTTCTCAATTTTCTGAGTACACCGAAAATCCTGACAGATGGCGAATAACCACGGTACTTAAAGCGTTAGTATTATCAGTAACTCGTAACGAAAAGCGAAATTGGATTTTACGACGGCGCAGCTGACTCGCTCGGACCCCTGTTTCACCGTCGAACATGATTTTATCGCAGCGTCGAAACTGTTTCCCAGAATTGTGAATAACTTCGTAGTTCTACCTATCGCTGCCTGTTGTAATCTACCAAATAACACCATTGTAAATGTATTGTATCTTACGAACAGATAAATTTCTCGGTATATAGTAACTTAAAACGATTTATACAAATATTACACACTAGCTAAGTTATAATTTACGTATCGTGTTGTACTTAGTTACATTTTGTTTCTTTACAAAACATTTATTATAAAAACCGGTATGACATAATTTATAACGAACTTAGGACTAGGAATGAGCGAATTAAAATACAACTAACGAATTGTACAATTTATGTAGGGATTCCTCGTAAAGCATCCTGTAGCTTTTTTCTCGCGAGAGCAACTCGGTCCTCTTGTCTCTTGATGTCTTCATCAGCTATTGAGACTGCCTGAAACAACAAGGGAATTAGTTTGTTGTTTTCGCCTTGGTAATACTGGTTTCAACGGTTTAGTTTACATCATCTCTATGGTTTCTGTTGATATACCCTTTCAAACCTCCAGTACATAATTATTTACATTCCGCAATAGGGTGTTCTACCTTATAGTTAAGTGTATTTAACACGTAACGAGTTGATTTTAAAGTAGCACCCTATTTGGTATCTAAATATCTATTCTACCTGTACGAGGGGTTGATCGGGATTAAGAAATACCCCGGGATTCTTCTCTAAAGCTGTCTTTGAACCCGTTTGTCCCGTGACTGGTTGAGACGAAACGTGTAACGCAGTAGCAACGCTTTGGAGTAACGTTTCTTCCGTAATATACGGACCCACTGGCTTCAAACTTTTTGGTAAATCCATTGCATCAAATTCGAATCCGTCTGGATCACACGCTCTTAAACCTTCCAAACGTTTCTCCCAAAATAACTGTAAAATTGAACGAACCGATTATGTACAGCGATAATAAATGTCTGTATAAAACAGTAATATTATTGTACGCAGAATAATAATATTTAACACACGTAAGAATAATCTAATCACAAAAGCAAGATGTATTTGCTTCATGACACAAGCAATACGATGATAATGTACAATTAAACATTGCGAATTTTCTAAAGAATAGTTGAATGCGTTATATCTTGACTATTAAAAGATGAAGAATACATAACAATAGAAAACTTAAAAAATACAATAGTATCTATACATCGCGCAAGAAACTCGTTTGTTATGATTCTTATTTCTACGAAACGTTTGCATAACAAGGAAATCTTTAACGAAACATGCACTACGTAACTTCTTTTAAGATAGCTCATGATTATGGATGCCTATGCAGAGACACTTTGTACAAAACATTGTACATTCGCTGATAGAAAGAAAGAAACACATAATCAATAACGATTCCATAAGCACATCGAACAATATGTTACCTGCTTAGGCTTATCTTGGGAGCCATATTTGCCTTCAGTTTTATCGGCTCCTTCCTAAACGAATGATTTGATGATTGAACCATGAGAACTTACAGGGAACAGTAAATGCCATAATAAATAAAATCATAAACTCTAATGGTTTTGTACTCTTATTACGATGGTAGAAAATCTTGGGACATTATTTTTACACGTGAAAGGGATATCGCAAGATTATTACTAGATGATGACAGTTTTATATACATTGTGAGTTTCTAGTGACATTATGAACGAGAAAAAAAGAACTTCAAAATGTACAACTGTTTTTTATTCGAATAAAAAAATATTAAAATAGAAATAGTAAAATGTCGACAAAATTTGTTTTAACCTTCGAGCTGTCGGATTTTTTATATACACGTATAAAACGTAAATAACAAATCTGTTCACCTGTTTTGGTTTTTCTTGGTTTCCATGTTTGATGTCTTTCACTTTTCCCTCCTGTGTCTTGTAAATGGTTACCGGTTGTTTAAATATGGAAGCCGTCTGTCTTATCGGCGGTACCAACGATGCGTCGTTTCTGACACCGCGACTAAAAAAAAAAAGAAAAGTGCGCGGGGCCATAAACATACATTACTAAGGTTAGAATCAACGGCACTAAATATTCCTGTATCAATAACGAACAATTTTACATTTACCGTAAACTTTTCTCAATTTTTCTACGCAATACACGATGAATGTGTAACGTAACGATTTACATGAATAATTTTAAAGTACGAGACATACTTGTAATAATAAACGTCAACCTTTCCAGTAGATGACAATTGATTTTGGCTTTTTCTCGAGGCCTCTTCTCTGGTCGGCCAATTTGTTGGCAGCGCCGACGGATACTTCTTTTTCTCCACTGACATGTTCATTTTGCAGAAGTGTTTATTTCAACGTACACTCGCACGTTCTCCGAAATTACTTAAATAATTAGCGAGCGGGCACGCGAGCCAGCTACCGGAGGCCATATTGATGCGTTCCGCTAAATTCGAGTAGGTTAGTGCAGTTATCGGTTCAAGTAATTATCTACGTGGTGGCGGTACTGTCTATGCTGTTATCGAACCTCTACTTGCAATATTTATTCTGAGCGGTACGTCAATTTGCACTACGTGTACAAACTAAACGATTTATATCATCTTTCTTAAATCATACAACACTTTAGAATGATAATTGATACAAAATTTTATGTGCACGAAGAACGAGTAAATTTTGTAGAAATTTTTTTTATCTTTTACGTTAGTTATCCTGAACATCTGATATCTGTCAGAATTCCGGATGTTTACATAAAATATATAAGATTATCAAGGAGTATTTAAACGACAAATTTGATTTATGCTTATAAATAATAAAGGATTAATTTCTTATCAATTATCAAACTATTTCCTTTGTTAAATCGAAACAAATATTATCATAGTAACCATCACGGATATGTTTTATTCGAAAAGTACTTTTGAATTGCTTTTGAAAGGTTTCACATTATTTTAAAGGATACCTTCATTTTTTAAAACACTCATTAATATATGGAAATTAATTTTACAAATGGAACAAAGGAGAGGATCGACGGTAATTAATAAAACTTCACGTGTATATAGATATAGATGATTTAATTGTCGAAAGAAACAATTTTCGCGTAGCTATAGGAACAACATGAACTGTGCTTGGAAAGGATTAACGCTTGTCTTTTGTTTTTCACATATTCTGGCTGGAAACGCATATTTCTTAACGCTTTCGAACACACGGAGTGCAAATTGCGAGCACGGAGACACAATTCAATGAAACGCGGGACAAAAAGTTCTTTATTTTTGTAGCAGATGTCGAATCACGATTTCGCTCTGTTCTTTCTAGTGCGTCTGTGTGTGTATGTGTGTATGCAATTATATTTGGGTATGCGTAATTATTCACTGTAAAAGAATATCGATTCTGTACAAGTTAATCCGTTAAAGAGATAATTAACTATTGAGTCTTCTTGAGGTATCGTTGTTTCTATTGGTCTATCATTGGAGCTGTGCTCGTCGAAAATCTATCTGCTTTTTCACGTGGTTTCGTCTACTTTTTTTTTTCCACTGTTGGGGTGTATAATTCATAATAATCTTATTTATTTATTTATTTATTTATTATTACTTTTTTTTCGTATTTTCGCGGCAGTATTACAGCGTCGATTCTACGACGATCACAGCGAATGTAAAACGTGTGTTGTCTTCCTGTAACAAAATATAAATCTCCATTATGCATCCCCTGCTTTCACCGTTCAAAATCCGAATAATAACGCGCTACCTAGCACCCTATTAATTTCATACGCCGACCTCACAGGCATCGAAGAAATCGTTAACCGCGTGTACTTGGCGCAATTTCATTCCTTTTGATCCGATATCAATTCAATCGCGACATATGTGTGTCTCTCGTTGATCGAGTCGCTAACAAATTAAACCTAAAGGATCATCGTGGGACAGTCAGAAAAATATTCTCGCATTAACATCTCGCGAATTAACGTGCCTAGGAGCGTAAGTAGCTCTCGTGTGCTTCTATTCGTGGATACGGATATAACGTTGGTGCCTGGAATGGCAGTAACGGGTAGACGCTCGTAAACGAACGTTTCTCTGAAGTTCATGTTTCGTGCTTCGATTGATTCTCCATTGGGTATGTTTGAATTTCGTTACACGTGGACACAGGTGTGAAACTATAGTTCATTCGCGAACGGTACAACATGTCAAAGTACATCGTACGTGGTTCGTCATATACGTTGTAAAATCAGAGATTCAGATTCATTAAATCGCTAAAAGATACGAATAGATCAGATAGATCGATATCTGAACAATAATCACACTTCCGTTTGATCGTAATAAAATTCTCAATCGTAAAACCTAGTTCGATTTATTCGTTAAATAATTCCCGAGCTTTAGTCGAAGATCGGTTTGAGATCGGCCACGAACGAGATACGATGTACTATAAAATTTGTGCCTTGTAAGGGATACAGGTATTTCTTTCGGCGATACCAATTACGGTACGACGGGAAAAGCTTCGATCTCTTTTGTCCGTTCTACGCGTATTTGCTACAGAAAATTAATAAAGAGATCAAACGTACTATTGTTTTCCTCTTAGCTTTCTTCCGTGCCTTTCACAATTTCTCACAGTTACCGCGGAACATATAGTTACGAGTGGCAGCTGCAGTACCGACATATAGAACAACAACGAAAGAACGAAAAATCTTAAAAGAACTTTCTCTACGAGTACAAATTTCGGGGTACGGGATATTTTTTATATTCTTTCTCGTAATGGAAATATCGAGGGGTCACACAAAAACCCAGCGTCCTTTACACATCTTAGCACGATCGAAATTACATTGGTTCGATATAGACCTACGTTCTCTATTCCCGGGTTAAAACGTTCTTTCCTCTACGTGTTGTGTGTTCGATACATTATGTAGAATTTTGAAACATGACACACACATTCCTACTTCGACAGGTCTACATGCTAGATCGTGGTGTGCTCCATACGTACAGTTCCTCTCTCAGGCATCTCAGTTCGTTCTTTCGTCGACAATAGTAAAGCACGAAGACATCACGCGCGGTGAAAATGCCGATTACTTTTCACCTTGTATCTCTCACAGTCGCACGTAATGATACTTTTATCGTAAAACTCTATATTACATTAGTAACATATTACACAAGCGACTTCCTGCCTCGAAGTCGAACACGATCGTGGATCACGTAATCATTGTAATGAACATCATCACGTACAGTCCCCATTCATCATCGGCATCGTCGTCGTCGTCTCGGCCTATTTATAACCATGCGCGCTATACAACCTTAAATAGCTAAAATGTTCTGCCACCTTTATATATATTTATATCTATATAATGTAACTTCAGTTCAGCTCGCAGCTTCCGTTGGTCTCTCTCTCTCTCTCTCTCTTTCTCTCTTTCTCTCTCTATCTCTCTATCTCGTGCAACACGGAAGCTGCTGCGCGTGATTCAAATTTAACAAATATAACACACGCCAATGTATCACTTATCGATTCACGAAAAAACAGTTTTCCTCTTGTTACACTTTGTAGAGTCCAACTACCGTGTCTTCTTAGTCTTTCATGCGTATTCTTGGAACAGGCTTCTTTCTTCTTTTGCTCCTAAGCCTGCTTCTCGTTTCTTGTATGCACCAATATTATAAAAACGTAGCACATTCGACAACATCCAGTGTCTCGAAGGTACATCGTCAATTTGACTGTTCAGTATATCACTTCGTACACGGTAGCCTTCTTGTCACCCGATCCAGTCACGATATACTTATCATCGGTGGAAATATCGCAACTGAGCACCGACGAGGACTCCTTCGACTGTAACAAAGTGAAATCATTTCGTTAGATCTCGGTGTTCGCGTTGTACTACGTTTGCACAATGTTTTAAATAATCATTATAACGAGTTATAAGTTTATTTACAGAATTAAATGAAAATATTTGAAGTTGCGTAAAAATTCCGCAGATCGTTTCGTAAATCTGTTTGAAATTCATGTATCCAGTCAAAACAAAACGAATTAAAATTTTACCTGGAATATCGAGGCACCATATGGTGTACGCCACGCGTTCAGCAAATTGTCCTTGCCAGTCGAGACGAACCACTTGCCGCAAGTGGCGAAACGTAACGAAAGTACACAAGACTCGTGTAAATGAAGCTGATATTTGTCCGGTTTCGTGGCGTGCAGCACTTCGACGTTCGAGTTCTCCATTCCTACCGCTAGCCATTCGCCGGTTGGACAATAACCGAGCGAAAATATCTGCGAGGTGAAGTCGTGTTGCTGAAGTTGCCTGCCTTCTCGAAGATCCCACGAGCGTACGGTATTGTCCAATCCTCCGGTCCACAATTTCGAACCGTCCGCGGAGATGTCGATGCAGGAGGCGCCATCCGTGTGACCTTGGAATTGTCTGACCAGAGACTGATTCTGCAGATCCCAGACAGCGATGTTACCGTCGCTGCAGCAGCTGAAGCAAACTTTCGAGTCGGGCGAGATGGCCAGAGCGTAACAGGCTGGCGCGTTGGAGGTCAATTCCGCTTTGATTCTTGGCGTTGGACTCGCAAGATCCCAGATGCTTAGGTTGCTCGCCTCACCGCCCACGATTAGGGTTCTGCCGTCTGGTAGCAGTTTCACCGATCTGTTTATTGAAAAAGAAAAAGTATTAGTTTAGGGAATGAAATTTTTTCATTTAAAGCGTACGATACAACAACTATTCGAAAGCAATAGGTTTCTTAAAGAATAAATTAAAGATATGAACGTACATTTACTTGTACTGGTAACAATTGTAAGTTAGGTATTTAAATTATTCATTTCGTTAATAAGTTTTTGCTATGTTGATATTTTATAATTTTTCTCTTACGTTAACTTTCACCGCCTAAATCTCTAACATCAAACGATTAGAATCATGTATAACATTAAAATTCTTTCAACTATAACGAATAATTTAGATAATGGTTGTTTAAAAAATAAATGTAACGACGCGTTACGTTAATTACAGTTAATACTGTCGATCGATAATGACCGATACGATGTAAACGAAAAGTTTAGTGTCGATCACCGCTGTCTAACATGGTGACAAACATATCAAGAACAGTCTCTAATACACTCAATTTCCAAGTAATCAATATTCAAAGTCGAGATAAGCGAATACCAACATAGTTTCTAACTACCTAGCCACTTAACTACCGCATTTCTCGAAAGATCGAAATTACACGTATCGATAAACACGCGAGTCAGTAAACGAGACCGCAATGGCACTCAAGGGACGGGGAAGGCTAAACAGAATTTATTCAGCTGCGAATCTCGCGTTTGCCAGACGGTGTGGAAAGTTAATGCGACGTTGTGCGAACGTAACGTTTAACCAACCTGATGTAGTTGTCTCGTTGCAGGCAATCAAGCTGGGAAACGTGTTTCGCGCTACCGCTACCGCCCTGATTGATGTCCCAGACCTTGACGCATCCTTTGCCACCGGTGTAAACGTATTTAGTCGGATTCGAGATCGTTACCGCGCACACAACCTCACCGTGTGTCAGAGTATTTATCTGGCGTGCATGACGCGGTATTCCTTGCCCAATTAGAGCATCGTGCGGGAATGGAACCGGCTGCATCTGGCCTTCGCTGGATACATGGAAACTGTAGGCTCTGTAAAATAAAGAATTTCAGTTATTTTTCTCGGCGGTGGTTTTGGTGGTTTTGGTGGTTTTATGGTTTAGGTGGATCATTCTTATTGATTTTATTTTTAAGCACGAGCTTGTATTGATATTTAATTGAACGTATTCTTTAATATTGGTGATTGTTCAATTAATATAAAAAGAAAAGGTATTGTCGTCAGTTTTATGTCTTTAGATTTCTGAATTGAAGAATTGTGGCACAAAAAAAAAATTAAATTTTGTTAAAAACCAAGGTCCTACAATAAAGGTTCTAAAGGTTCTAAAGGTTTTAAAGGTCCTATAATAATATAACGTTTCTCGCTAGATTACAAAGATTTTGTATTCAAGCTCAACGTGTCAATGTATTCCAGAGAGTAATTTATCGAGCGGTAAGAAAAGCACTTACGGTTTGCCACCAGGTACACCGAGAGGTCCAAGAGGTGCCCTCATGCTTCCATGAGGATCGTAGAGTTGCTGAAGAGGCGGTCTTGCGGGATATCCATTCAGGGCAGGAGGATAACCCAGCATGTCCACATGAGGTCCTGCGGGTGGATGATGTGGCGGCGGATAGTGTGGCGGATAAGGGCCGACCGCCGAAGCCGAGACCAGTGGTTTGCTGGAACTCGATGGTTTCAGACCACCGGAGCCGGAGCTGCTACCACCTGTCGACCATACATTCATCGTCAGACTTGCTAAGTATTTTCCATCACCGTGATTGATGTGAAAACTGTGAATACTAAAGTAAGTGGCTCCTCCAAGCGAAATTATTGCTTTAAAAACAATAGAACGATGAAGTAAATAATTTGTAAAATCTTTTTTAGACGATTCAATAAGTACGATAAAAATTGGAATGTAACTAATAAGAAAGTTGCACGATACTAGAAGAAATATTTTTACATTCTAATACTTGCAAACATTCCTGTACGAAAGTTTAATTTTTAATTGTTGATATTCCCATTGCAACTCCACAACAAAAAACATTTATATCTTATTACAATATTCTCTTTTTATCAACCACTTCATCAAGTACCACAAAATAAAAAAATCTCAAAATGAATAACGAACCGGCTGACGTAGGTGTGACAGGTTTGGAGATCGGTGTTGTCGGTTTCTCTCGTTCTTCCATCTTCTTAGCCGAAGGGGTGCTGGCGTTGCTGCTGGTGCCGCTTCTCGGCGACGGTGGCGGTACTTCCTTCTTTACTTGGCTGCTCAAAGGCACCGAGGAAGGGCCGAGCTTATCGAGACCGTTTTCTCTTGGCGACGAGGTACCGTTCGCCGTCGGACTCGTCGGTCCTTCGCTGGCATCGTCTACCACCAAGTCCTGGTCGCTCTTTTCACCATCGCTTTGCTGTCGGGGAAAACGTATACAGCTTTATTAAAGAATACCATCTGTCAGGAGGCATGGATGACCATCTTGGATACCTACATGGCCTATGTCTTTGTCCTGCTCTTTTTTCATCTTCTTTAACGGTAGGTGATCGTGGTGTTGGGGGTCGGGAGATCGCGGCCTGCTGTACTTTTCGCGTTCAGCTGGGGATATCGAGTTCCTCTGCAACAATACAAGAGAAGAAAAAATTGAAAGAGTTGAATAAATAAATGAAAAATAACGGTATTTCAAGCAGACAATTTTCTTTTTTTTTTTTTTTGTAGTGTAATTAATAAAAAAGGTCTTTTTCACGAGGTCGCTGTAATTTAAAAAATATTGTTTCATGACCGAAATTCTTTTAAGTTTCGTATTCCTTCTACTATAAACGTAGATAACTCATATTTCCATTCGTATATCTAAAGTCAATTACAAAAGTCACTTATGCACTCCACAGAGCGGGGGTAAATATTTTCGCACATCGTTTTCTGGAATCCATCAAACTGCTCTTTTCGATATCATCGATCGCTTGATGTGTAAATATCTATCGATACGCGCATCTGCTGGAAGATGAGCAACGAGAAGGAAGAGATTCGTAAAACTAGCGTCAAGATTTGTCAGGAAAAATCTTTTCAGAGGTGTATACAATTTACTTTCGAGTCGGCTAATACGATCTCATCGATTTATTCGAAGCTTTTCATGGACGACGATTCTTCGCTTCCGAGGTATCCAGCCGGAAAGGTAACGAAAAGCGAATCTCGAAACGTCGAAACGTTTAAGCCGTTCCCTTGTCTCATGATTAAATAAAATATTTGCCAATCGATGTACCGAGAAGCAATTGAATTACGCGTCCCTCCTCCGCCGATTCCGTCTGGCGTTCTTCCTTCGTCGTCGTAAAAACGCGGCAGAGCAAATAATACCGAAAAATCGTTGACTCGATTCGAAAGTGTGGGGCGTAAAAATCGCGACGAAAGATTCTTATTTGCTTCGTTTCTTTGTTCGTTTCCGTAAAATGCTAATAAAATTTATTTAAATTAGTCGGACAATGTAGAAAAGCAAAGCAGACAATGTTGAAAGTAAATTTACATTTTTATGAGTTGTAATTGTGAGGATTTGCTTAACAGTAGTTTTCAGCAACTAATTAATTTTGAACGGCCTATACTTGACAACGGTAACCAACATTCTTCAGCCACTAGAAAAATAACGTTTGCCAAACAACGTTAAGAAAATTTCATCCGATCTAGAAATAATTCAAATCGCCTCCTACACAGATATTTACAAAACGACCAAAATAATTCTTCCCGTAGCATTTCACGACTAAAGTTTCAACCATCCACTTTACGATAAGCAGTGGAGCGAAGAAAACGATTTAAGTAAATTTACGCTTCTTTTTCTGTCACTATCGCGTGCCTATTAATTCCCAGACCAATCTTCTCCCTCTAAACTTTTTTCTCTCCGCAGAATAGAGACGATAACCGTCAGAGGGTTGCGCGTCGAAACGATCCCTCGAAAACGAAACAACCAATACCTTCGAGAGATACGAAGGTCCCGAAGGCGTCGAAGATATTATCGACAGGAAGTTTTACGAGCGACAGTTTTGTCACCGATACGACGACGTCTCTTCTTCGCCTCTCCTCTTCATCCACATAAGCGGTTGCAAGCCCTTTTTCCTGTCCCCGATAACTGCACGCCCTATCCAGAGCAACACCGTAAACTACCCTCTCTCGTAGCCTCTCTCGACCCCGAAGTAAATCTCCTCTTCTCAATTACCCTTCGTCTCTCGTCCACTGCCACCTCTGGCTCGGTCCATTACCCCGACACCCTGGTATCATCCCTTCTGAAGGACCGTGCGTCTCGAGGACCGTGCGTTGGGTCGAAAGGAAATGAAATAGGGTGACTCTACTGTGATTTAGGAAGCCACTAGGATGGCTGGTCCCTTTTTGAAGGACTTCAAGGATGATTATATAGGGGAGGTTTAGCTAGGAGATAATTACCGTCCAATGTTTGCGGGGAATTTGGTAATTGTAATATCTAATTGAGTGGTTTGATAGGGGTGTGACTTTGGAATTTGGCGCTTGAATGCTTGTTACAAAGTACGGATTCGATGCTTCCAAAGATAATTAAATCAATTTGAAGTTTCAAGGTATCTATGGCAAGGGTTGATAGACTTTTTGTCCGAGGACTTTAGTTGTCGTATTCTTGAAGGGAAATATTTCAACAGTTTTTTCTAGCACCGTAATTTGTACGAGATTTAAAAATTCACATTAATGTTAATTTAAAGAAAGAAAAATTCAAAGTGATTTAGATACGAAAGGAATTTCACAGATAATATCAGCACGAAGAAAAGGCGTGGCAGAGGCACGCGGTGAAGACAATCCGACGACATCGAAAAATTTACCTCGGCGTAGCCTCCTCCAAGACTAGTCGGTTCACTCGATAAAAAGGGAGAAGACAGAGGGTCTGGAGGGTTAGGGGCGTGCGAAAAGGAGCGAATTCCCCGGAAAGACGCAAGAAAACACGCACATGGGCGCGTCGAACGACTTCTCAAAGGAAGGAATCCCCGAGGAGCCGTATTACGTGCCTCTCGTTCGACTTTTCTAGAACGAAAGGACCCGAAGTGGGATCCGTTTCCACTCTCGCGGGGCAAAACGAGATACCGTCCCTCTCTTTCTCGTTACCTGGTAATGGCCAGTCACTATTTATCCGGCCAGGAGCCACGGGAGTCGGTCTGGTTACAACTGTCGCGTTCCTGGAAAGGAAAGCTTCGTCGTGAGAGGAGAGCGAGTGTATATACGTCTCTCGGCGCGCTCCTTTTCCTGGATAAATCGACGGTAAAAGAAAACATACAGGGCGAAGAGACGGGGGACGGGTTCGACTGGATATTTCCAAGAACGATCCCGCTGCTCCCTCGGAAGAAGAACGGAAGAAGCATCGCGAGAAGAATATAGAGAGGCGAGGCATTATCATAAAAATGCGAGGAATCTCGAAGATCTTGGATTTATGTCGGAACGGAGATGGTTAGCGTGAGATAAGTTTCGTGGAATCGGAGTAACCGGCCTCGTGCGGATAAAGGGGACCGTATGAATCGCTGTTGTCAAAGTTTCGACGTGTCATAGAATTTTTATATCGGCTCTTGGTTCCCCTCCTCTGCGTTCAGCTTCTGGATGGAGGCTTCTGGAAAGCTGATCGTATTCGCTTTTAGCTCCTGGGCCTCGAGACACGATGTTTCGAGAGTAAATCGTGTCGTACAACGCGCGACAGCTGTCTCGAGTCGTTCGATTATTTATATTTTACCACGCGTCTTTTCTTTTCGCGTATTTCAACTGTTTCGTCTAAACCTTGTAACATTCCTCGTGCGAACGTGTACCTAGGTTACCAGACACATCGTACACATACTCGAAGCCACTTTTTCCCTCGTACAATACGCTCGATCCCGCTAGTGTATTCAACGGCCTTATCTACCCCGGTGCAAACGCATCGGTTTCCTTCTCGCCATTGAAATACCGGAAGCACTCGATGTTCTGTCACGTGAGAAGCTCCTCCCCGTCCCGCTATTTCTCACCTCCAGCCACCTACCATCCGGATGCATGTATCCTGCAAGCCTTGAGAGCGACCGTGTACGTGTGTACACGCGCAGTCCGACCTTCATTCGCGTAAGTTTACCAACACCTAACCCGTCGGGATCGTACGGCGGCAGCAACCTTTCCAGCAAAGAGGGTTCGCGCCACGATCAATATGGGGGTCGGTACCTCTCAAAGGGGTGGCTTGAAAAGGAGTGAGAGGCAGAAAGACGGGGGAGGGCCGTTGGGTACACCGTAGATATATAGACTTTGTAGTGTTAGGGACGACTTGGTCTGCCGGCAGGCAAGTTGGCAAGCAGCAGCCAGCAGCAGAAGCAGCGGTTGGAGAGGCAGAGACGATGCAATGGCGGTTGTCGAGAAACGGAGACAGAGAGAGGACATGGAGCGAGGAGAAGGAAAGGGGTGGGAAGGGAAAGAGGAGGTCGGTGGTGTGCATGGTATTGGGGTTGGTGGTCGGAGCCATGAGGGTGGTAAGTGAGTGAGCGACTCCTTCACCACGGCGCCTCGTCTCAACCCAACTACCGTCACCCATACCACCGAACCAGTCCCGACCTTACGGATATATCCCAAGCCACCGACTACCTCATCCTCCCACGCCTACTCTTCCTTCCTCCTTCCTTTCTGCCTCCCTCTACTCGGCAAGTAGTCTCCTTACTACTCACCCCACCGGTATTCCACCTCAACCAACCCACGCTGCCTGTTTCTCTATTCCTCACTCCACCCTCGTCGTAGCCAGGACCCTGAGAGAGGAGGTTACGAACCGGAGTCGCGTCTCCCAAGACCCCGCAAATCCCAGTTGGTACAAGATTGCACCCAGAGGTTCTCAACTCGGTCCGAGAAGTTGATGAAACCGAGGCTCGTGGTTATCGGTGTCGGGGAGTGTACAGATCAAGTGCTTTTTGGTGAACGAAGGCTTGTTTAATTTGTAATTGGCGAATTTCTAATGTTGTTGTAGGAAAGGTAAATACGATGTACTGATTGAAATGATTTATTCGATTATTTATTCGTGTACCGATTTGACAAAATCAGAGTCTTGCCGGAATCTTATCTCACTATGAACCGAAAATATTTTCTTGTTGCTCATAAACTGTTAGTTAGCATTTACAATTTGCTATGTAGGTGCTGAACATTGAGATGAACCTTCGTACAAATTTAAATTCTACAAATATACAGTGCAAGTATGTTGTAAAAATTATTTNTATGTAGGTGCTGAACATTGAGATCAACCTTCGTACAAATTTAAATTCTACAAATATACAGTGCAAATATGTTATAAAAATTATTTCTATAGATAAAAATTAGAAATAAATTACACATCGAACACCGCGTTAAAAGAAAGCCAGAAAGAAATCGTACATTGAACAATCCTTGCCAGTATTGCTGATTAAAAATTCATAGAGATTGTTCGAAATATTTTTTTTTTCGTTGAACGTTCATTAATTTGCTTATAAAAATCATGGCAAGCAATATGGTTGCAGAAGATTCATCGAAAAGTTGACGCGCAGGCGTAATTTCGCCGGTACCCGTGATTACATTGGACGGTGACCTCACTCGAGGATGCATGGAATTTTTAATGGCCCCGTCGGGGATACCGGCAACCGATTTCTGGAATCAAGCACGTGTCACTGGGTCACTGCGTGCATCCATCATCGCGGCAATTAGTGAACGCGAACTTTTATTTCCGCCTGCACTGGTTGATCCCCGTTTGCCTGGCTCTTTCTCGCTCGAGTCGAATCTGTTTTTACCGCTCCTTTTCTTCTCTCTTCTTTTTTCCGCAACGTTTCGACCGTGAGAATCGTGCAGCTGATAGGAGGAAAATGAGAAACGAACCGCGCAATCGTTTTCCACTTTGTTGAAGCGAAAGAATCGCGCGTCGACGACGGTTTGAGAAATTCCATTTCGAGACTGTGATTTTGTCGTTAGAAATATGGTACCGGGTGAATATTTCGTGAATCGTTACACCTTTTCATTTCTTCGTGGAAGAAAATGTATACAGGTTTCGATACAAATTTTCAAGAGGTAAAATAAAATAGGTATGTAAAAATAATAGAGCTCGAAAGGACAAAGTAAAATATTTCGTTACATCGAGTTAATTATTTTTTAAACGGGCTGCATTAAGTTTGAAATTAGTTGTACAACATTTTTGTAAGCTTTCTAAAGCCGATCGAAGAAAAACTGTTTCCGTAAGAGGATTCTAAATTACACTGCGCACCGAAGTAGTTATGAACGTTTGCTAGCCAGACAGTCGCTGTCTGACTAGTGGCATACCCGAACCACGCTCGCTTGCACCGTGAAATTAATCGTTCGAAACTATTATATTCGCTCTTCCTATACAATTTCGCCGAGTAATTTTTACATTTCAATCGAGAAACAGTTAATATCGTAAAAATTGTGAGATTCGCGTGGATAAATAATTTCTATTTCAAATAAAATTACAGGATAAACATCGAAAGTGAAATAACAATTTATTGGAATTTTAAACCAACTCGATCAACCTATTCCAATTATGAAATTACTCGAGTGAAATTACAATTGAAATTACAACTGAAATTACAGGAACGTTTCGCGTTGTTACAATATCCCCGAGAAATAATTCTCCATGCCTGAAACGTTGCATCGAACAGAAATTTAAACAGAAAACCATGCTTTCCATAAACAGTATTAAACTCTACTTGAGTTTAAGGTTGAAGGCTCTCTTGAGCCTTCCAAAACCGAATTAATTCGGTACCAGGGCAAAATCCACGGTTCGACAAAATCTTTATCTTACACCACCGCTGCGTCAGAAATACTCTACGCTCTGTCTGTCGACTATACGCGACGAACGGTGTCGCGAATCGTACAAAAATTCACGGCAGGATGATTTATAGGTACAGTGTAAATAGCGAGGCGCGTTTCTCTTCCCATCCCTCCTTTTACTCTGTTTTCTCTGTTTTCTCTCCGCTAGCCAGCTACGCAACACCGTACGCTCTTTTTCTCGTTTCCCATCCCTTCTGCTCGCTGCCTACCCCCCCACCCCCGCCCACTCACCCTCTCGCTCTAGCCATCTCTCATCGGCCGAGCCAGGAGCCCTGCGGTGGAATTTGCATTTTTAAATTAACTCGCCTCTGTTTGCAGCTATCTCGGCGCAGCACCGCCGCCGACGGTTCGGGCTTTACAATTTTATGCAACAACGCGCTCCGAGTGCTTCGCCACCAGCTTCGACAGACCTCTCTCTGCCTACCCCCTCGCTGGTCCATCCCTTCGCTCCCTGTTGCACCTAGCCCCCTCGTGTCCCTTGCCCTTGCCCGCAAAACTCGTCCCCGGGTGATCGATATTATTGTTATCGTTATCGTTCGTCCAACCTCGAAGCGGCTGCGTTCCCATTGACGTTACCGTTGCGGCCAATTACTTCTAACCACGACAGCGACGGTTTTACGGCGGCTATCGCGAAAACGCTCACCGAACGCAATATGCATCGAATCGGTTCGTTTTCCGCTTTTTCGTTCAACCAGTTCTCCTTCGCGGCCGCGGGCTATCTCCGTTTCGACCGTTTTTCCAATTCTCTTTTTTGCTTCACCCTCGTTTTGTTTTCGGTCACACGCTCTACATGAATACAGAAACCGCGACGATTGCTTTCTTTTTCCATTAGGCGACCGTTGACCATGGAGTACGTGGCATCGCGGAAATTGCCCCTAACTGACAATAGGTCCGGCGATAGGATAGTTGCCGAACGACTGCAGCCGCGAGGGAGGGTATGGGGTAGCAGATATTTTTCGGAGATTGAATTTGCTTCGTCGATAATAAACTTTCTCGTGGCACGCGTTCCTCGGCGAGGCTAAAAAATTGACTTGGAACCATTTAACGGGTGAACGAGAAGGCCTTTTGTCTTTTATTCGTGAAAAATTGCGACGGAGGAAGTCGATACCATGGGAACAAATTTTTGCGGCGAGAAATTTTGATAACAGTGATTATAAGATATCTGAAATACATAGAATGGTAGTGGTGCTGAGAATGGTAATAGCCAGCATTAGCAGGTTGAAAAGCTTTTAGCGTTTACGATACGTCTGGTTGACGCGGTCGGTTCGTTCTGGGACGGTCGCCAGAAAGTCTAGACTCCGTTTAATGCATTTGTTCTTGTTAAGGACAAGGATATCGATAGAGTTCGACTTGATTGGCGGTTGATTACTTGAGATAGGAACTTGTTAAGGACTTACGAGATATCGTTCACAAATTTAAACATCGATGTTATAAAGTTACAGCGACTCTGGGTAAATAACGGAATTACTAAAAATTAATAAAACGCGTATCGAGTTTATTCGATGTAATAGTGGTTCGATACAAAGTATAAATTCCGATAAATATCCACACTTTTATCCTTACGTATCGTCCAAACATATTTACTTCTCAAACCACTCCGTGTCACCAGACACATTAGCCGAGAAACTCGAACGGGAAAGGAAAGATTCGCCACAAAATTGCCGGACGACCGCAATATATCGCGAAGAATACTCGCCCCCATTGTCGACGAGGTGTTAGGGTGGAAGAACTTCGGCCGAGCGAGACGCTAGATTTCCACCGATTTTTGGAGCGACGTTGAGTGGTCTTTCACGAGACGGTTGCTTCTCGAGGACACGCCGTGTAGGAGGGCAAAAGGGTACTCGTTGCTCGATCGGGATGGAGAAAAGGTTAAAGAAAAGGGTGGAACAGGGAGAAATAAAAAACATTGGTTGCAACGAGGGGAGTGAGAGACAGGGAACGAGAACTAGACTAAAAAAAAAGGGGGGCCAGAAAACGACGGAAAAAGGCAGAATAAGAGGGCAAACGAGAGAAGACGGCGAAAGAAACGACAGAGAAATAAGGAGCAAACAGAATAGCCTGCCATAAAGTGCTTTCGCGTTATCCACGAGCCAAGGGTTGGGGGTGGAGAAGGAGGAAACATTTTTATCGCTCCGTCAAACGGAGGATAGGGAGGCTAGAGATAGAGGTCGCCGGAGAAAGACGTGGTTGGAGCTCGAGAGCGAACAAGCAAAAGTGGTAGGGAGAAGGGACGAACAAGCGGGAGAAAAGGAGGAGAGTTCCGGTAATTGAAAAGCCCGTGGTGGATTACGATCGTCGCTTTATTTCGCGTGCTCGACGGTGCCGGGCTTCTCCCCTATTATCTCGCCCGTTTCTTCAGCTGCTCCTCCCTTACCTCGGGCTCCTTGGAACAAGAAAAACGAGAGGGAACGAGAATCAGAAGGAGAAGAAAGGGTTGGAGGGTGTGGAATGGGACAGACAGAGAAACCGTCTAAGTGGTTAGATGATCGGGCTTCGACGAGGACGACGCGAAACTGAAGAGCGACGGCGAAACGAAGATAGATGAGAGAGAACCATAAAGAGGCAGAGAGAAGAACGAAAAGGAGCCCTGGGAAAAAAGAAGCAGGGAGAAGAGAGAAGAGAGAAAGAGGAAAAAGGTCGTACGCAACAATGCCCGCGGAGAAGGCGCATTCTCGCGCGATTACCGACGCGCGCTCCGCCGGTCTTAACGAATGGCTTCGTAAACCGTGGGCGCTTTAAGGTCATTACACAACGCAAAAAAGCCAGTTAATGGGCGTCCTGGTGGCGTGGCATCGACAGGACCGGCAGGAAGGCCGAACGGTAGAGAAACGTTTGAGGAGCAAGCAAAGTCGAGGAAGAGGTAGAAGAAGAAGAAGAAGAAGAAGAAGAAGAAGAGGATCGACCGACTGGCTGCCCGTCGTCGATCGAACCGCTGATTTATGGCGGCCGTATATTCGAGCGAAAGGACGGGAGAGAGAGAGAGAGAAGAGCTCGTCGGGAACCTGCTATCGCGAGCTGTTAAACGCTGTACCCTTGCGGGACACGTACAGCTAACCCCTTTACCGAAACAGCCTCGCCACGACGAGATTGCGTGTAGGAATCTTGTTAACCGTGCGCGCTAGACCTATGATCCTGCCTACTTTCGATCTTACACGTGTTGCCGGTGTGTAGCCGCGGCCGGTTATCGATAATAGGTGAATTATGGCCGGGGCGAAAATACGTCTAGCCTATTTTCGATCCTACACGAATTTCCAGCACGATGTACCGCGATATGCTGGATGAATATGACGATGGCGGTGGGAGAGGGATGACACGTCGCGTAACACGGTGAGTGTACTGATAACCGGGATCGAGACAACGGACCGTGCGATGAACAGTGTCTACATTGAAATTATGAGTTCTACGGGGGAATTCCTTTGAGTTGGGTACTGTACACTCTGGCATTGGATAAGCTAATAGCGGAGATGAAGGAATTCGAGCTGATGATTGTTCTTGAATCAAGGATAGAATGTATAACCAAGTACGTATCAGTGGATTTATACTTTTTATTTTTAATATATATATATATATAAATATTCGGAGAATGAACATACAATGTTGAAACAGAAATATAGTAAATCGAAATAACATTTCTTAGCGTTAACCGATAAAAACAGAGTAACGAAGAATTAATTAATACTAAATAATTATCATAACTCCGAATCGTAACTTAACTTATTAAAATAAGAGACTGACTGTATAAAAAAGAGAAAAAAGAAAAATAAAAGAAAAATAATAAATTACGATATTCATGGACTCAACACTGTCAAAACGTCCCTCTTCAATAACTCGATGGACGATCGTTCCGGAACGCTTTTCACCGCCACTTCCGGCCGTGCAGGAAGATTCAGAAGACACGGCAGGCGTCCAGAGATCCGGACGATTATATTGTGAAATATATACGGAGACGTAATTACGGGGCGGCCGGAGAACTCTGGTGGCTCCAGGCGAAGTTTTACGGCCGCCTCATTAAATTACGAACTAATTACCGGTCGGCGAATTATTAAAAAGCTTAGTCGGCCGTTAAACGTGCCGCGAGTCGTAAAAGAGAGGCTGCCACACGACGCGCGAGTGTGCGTGCGTGCGTGTGCGTTAACCACGCCGCCCTCGAGGCTTGATAGCCTCCCATCCGGCTCGAGAGCCTCCTATCCTTTAACTCGTCAGCCACGAGAAAAATTAATTTTCGCCGAACCGATGTTCCTGAACTTTTCGAGTTGAAATTCTTGTTTTCAGAGCGAACCATCCCTTCCACTCCTGACTCGGTCGATAAGTTTGAGCTTTAAAATGGAAACAGAAATTGTTGCTGTTTTAAATTAAAACGATTTTATGCTTTATGGCGTTTTATAGTATTTCAACCCTATTACAGCATTAATGGTGTTTCACGTTTCTTAAAAAAAAAAAATTGTTTAATCTTAAAACCGAAGCGATTTAGAAAAATTCCACAACACAAATCCAAAGATGCATCGAACTTCAAAAATAGCAAGTTTTCTTCGAAACGATCTCACAACATTTTCGAAGTACAACAGTTTCTCCATTTCTCGCAATAAAATAATTTCTTTGATACATAATCACCACTCGGCGGACCACCTGGAAACCTACTTTCGAACGCATTTATTTAACAGCGGGCTTTGAAAATCGTCTTCGACACGGTGTCCCGACGCGATTGCAAATCGCGTTCCAGTTATTCGACGGAGTCTTGCGAGCCCTCGAAACGCGATCGTTTCGAGACGCGAAACGAATCGCTCGGATTATCCATGCCGCCCGCGGCGTCCGCGCGGTTTCCAAGCTTTCGCGCCAAGGGGCGACGCAGAGAGAGTTTCTTGCTTTGCAATTAAATTAACGCGCGCTCGCGCTAGCGCGGATCGCGATGAATGGTGCCGCGCGTAAATATCGGCGCTCACGGAGCGGAACGAACCGCGAGCCGAACGAATCGATCGTAAAAGAGCGAAGCGAAGCGATTCGCTGTCGCGGCACTGTTGAAATTGGCCTCGACCGCGCCTCTGGACGCTCGTAGACGCGCCGCTGGCCCTTCTCCTTTCGCGCCGCTTCGAGATACTCTTCCCGACACGCTGAATCGATTTGAATTCTATTATTACCGCTATTGTTTCCGGTTCACTTTCTCCTCCGTGGCTATTATCGTGGCCGTTGTTTCACGTCGGCGTTCATCGAGTTTAACGTCCAGCAATCTGGCAGCGTTCGTTAGAGTTGTTACGTGTTTATTTTGCGTTATTCGGTTCCACGTTGAACAGTTTTCAATATTTAATCATTATTTTGTTATCAGAATTATTTATTTATTTATTGATTTCTTTTTTTTTTGCAGGTGTAAAATTGTTTTCTTCAAATTTCTATCTCGCAACGTCAAGGGATTACGTGTACAAAAATAATAATCTTTTTGCTATTATAAAACACTGCTGTGTTTTTGGAAATGCAAATAACCGCGTTGCGTCTTCTTAAAAAAGAAAAACAAAAAAAAATGAAGAGATCACGTTTATTCTTTTAATTCAGGGTTATCCATTCCTATTAAACCCTGGGGGTGTACCTCGTTACGAATTCGAGGACACTGCGTGCACTCGATGGAGCGGCAAACGTTCGAATCAGAGAGAGTCTTCGAGCGATTGTTTATACAGAGATAACAATCTCTCCAAGTATCTCGTAAAAACGAGCTCCGCTGTTCCTTCTATTTTTTCGGTTAACGAGAAAAGTGGCCATTAGCGGGGATGGCGGCTGGTGCGAGTTCTCTCGTAGATGACGGTATTACCGTGATTTCCATAACAAATGTTCGCGCGGAACGAGACGACGGATCGGCGTGAATACCGGATTTAGCGGAGCGAACAGAGGGTGGCGCGAAAGATCGAAGAAGAGCGAGCAGGAAGACGACGCATAGGCGGTGGTGGTGGCGGAGGGCGACGAGTGAGAGGGACGGCGAATGTCATTAAGGCGGCGTGATGTTTTTAATTAATTAATTCGCAGCAGCTACGGATTTACCTTCTCATAAATTCCAACACGGTGCGTCGGCCGCGAGAACGAGGGGATCGAAACCATCGTCCTCCGAGGGACAATATAACGAGGGAGTCGAGACGGAAGCAAAAAGGACAAAAGACAAGCGAAAGAGGGTGTACTGCAAAGTATTTAAAAATATTAAATACCCCCGACGGAGACGGATATTAAGACAGAGCCGTGAGGTAAAATCGTCGAAAGGACGGACCACGAAGGGAGAAAGAGAGAGTAAAAAGGGTGGTCGTGATGGTGGTGGCGATGGATGGGGCAACGACGGCGTCGACGGTGGCAAAGAGGAAGCAGAGTTATGGGATTGAAGCGCGGCAGGAAGCAGAGGGCTCGGGAGGTTAAGGGGGAAAGGATGAGGGACCGTTGGTAGGGGAACGTTTCAATTAGTAATTAAAACGTGCCGTACTGCTACCCCTAACCCTCCTATCTCGACTTTACACAGTGGCTGCCGCCTCTCTTATAACGTCGTCGTCATCGTTCCTACCGCCGCCATCTTGTAAATTAATTAATGCGTCCCTAACGAGATCAGAGGTGTCGGTAAGGCAGCTGGGATCGGTAGTTCTCTACCCTGTCCGCCGAGAGGAAGAACAACCCCTTCGGTGTTCCTAGGGACGAGCGTCGTCGTCTCAGGCTCGTGAGTAGGGTCCCGAGAATCACTTCTGTTCTTTCGCATCGGTACACACGAGGCGCACGCGCGTGCACGCCTTTCTCTTTATGCTTCCACCAGGTTTACTGGATAAATTCTTCCCCTCGAGTGTCTAATTGGATTTCTATCCACGGTGATTATACGTATCCCCATCAACCGTTTAGATTTCTGCCGAAAAACGTTTCGCACAATTGCTGTTAAAAAAAATAACACTAACGAAATAAAAAATAAAAAAAAAGAAAGGAAACCTTTCTCAGCGTCAAAGGAACAACCCTCCTTTGCACCCTTCCCTGGTAGAAAGTAATCGGCAAACGACTCGTATCCCGAGTAGTTGAACGAGAGCTTCGTGTGTCGCGGCAACCGCTCTCTCCCTCGTTCAACGACTGTCTTTTCAAACGTTCAATCAGGGATGACCCTGGCCAGGAATGAATTAGTTTCAGGGATCGCGGGCAAAGGTTGTCAGAGGAGAGGGGCAAAGGTAGGGAGGAGCGGTGGCAGGCAATGTTGGTCGGGACTCGGTGTCAGGATCTCTCGACCCTTTCAAACCCTTTCATCGGCGCTTCACCCGCTTACATAATGCAGCCACTCTAATTAAAATAAATTACACTCGCGCGTCGGTTCGCTGTTTTATCCGTCGCAACCCCGCCATCGTCGTGCGCGGGCATTTTTTCACCCTCGTTCTGTTCCTTTTTTTTCTTTTCCACCGCACTTTCGACCACCAGCCACTAGGCTGCGACACCGGCTAGGTATAACCCCTCTTGTTCTCTCTCTTCTACTCTTTCACCCCGTCTCTCACCCCCCTCGCTCGTTTATTTGCACTTTATTCGAGATTTAATTTACCGACCTCCGGGCGACAGACTCGTTGGCGTGCGCTCGACTCTGTGATGGGATTAAAAAAAAAAAGAGGCAGAAGGAGAGAAAGGGTGGGGGGGGGTAGAGAACTCGCGCGACTAGAGAAAGAAAAGTTGGAAAAAGAGTGCCGGTAGCGCGACCAATGGGGAACGAACTGGTGGAAAAATGGCCACACCAAGGAAAATGCTCGGAAAGAACGCGGAAGGGGGAACACAATCGATAGGCCAACGTCTCTATTTGCCGCCGATTTTTCGAAGGCACCACCGACGCTGGAAAAAATCGAGGGTTAAAAAAAACTTCTTAATTCGCTCTGATCGGTATTCGTGTGCCGGCCTTTCGAAGGAGGAAATCGATAATTGGAGCCGCATTTGTTCGACGAGCATAATCGAGAACGATCTTTTAAGCCTCCCAATTGCCCTGTTTCTCACCCCATTTCCTTTCACCTTCGTTGTTCCGCTAATTAATGCTGAAAACGCAGTTCACGAGTGCGCGAAGAAAGAACGCGACCCGACTGCTGGAATAATTCAGGCTCGACCTCGCGTCTGAAACGGGTGTTGTTCGTCGACTCGATAAACGGGATTAATAGGAAAAAAAAGGAAATAAAGAAAAAATAAATTGGACGACTAGCTGAACGAGCCTTTGATCGGCCCGTAACTCGTTGACCGGTCGCGCCCTCCTCGAGGAACGATATTCGCCGTCTCGCTGTCAGCCCAGTCGTCGCTCGTTCTCGCTCCGCGAACGAATTAATGCGGCGCCGTTTCTCGAGCACTTTTCTCATTGGCATCGAGGACCACTCGCTTTCGCGACAATTTGCCGCGAGCTACTCGGATCGGCCGTAAGTATCGTGAAATTCAATTAAGTTCGTGCTTGTGCAACTCGAGGGACTCGCTTCTCTCCCTCTTCTTCTCACCCTGTACACCCCTCTCTCCGAGCAATAGCCTGTGAACGTTCGTTCTCTCTTCTCGTTTGGAAAAAAAACGTCTGTTCCACGGCGTCGTGACAGCGATAAATAAATATTCCGCAGTCGTTCCAGCTTTTTTTTCTCCCCCTTGCCACTCTTTACCCTCCGCAGCTCTCGCAAGCCGCGAGAACAGTCGCCTCTCGGTGTTTCATGAATTGGTTATGAGTCGACACCTCAACCGAGCCTCGCCCGAGCAAAAGAAAGGGGAAAAAGGAGCAGACATTCCATCCTCTTTCCGTCTTTTTCTCTCTTCTTTCTTCCTAGCTTTCTCTTTTTCTTTTAACTCCTTGTTTTTATTTCTCTGATTCGCGTGCGTTCTCGAGAAGGTTCGCGCTAAGAAATATTTTTCCGGATAGCGAGAGCACTCTCGGGAACTCCGTCTGAAGAAAACGGTGGTGGCGTGGGTTGAAAAGTAGGAAGAAAAGCTTCTTCCGGGAACGGGAAGACAGAGCTTACCGGTGCACGAATAATAACGACTCGTATTCTCTTCCGTTCGTCGACGGTTTTCGATTCGAGATACGAGCTTTCTTCTCTCGAACCTTTACACTCCGCCATCCCCTAGCCTTTTCCCGACTTTTCCTTATTTCTTTTCTCGACGATTCCGCTCGACGACGTTCCGTGGAACCGTGCACCACTCGTCGATCCGCACACTGGTCGTCGGATCGGATTGCAAAGGGTAAGTGGCGGGGCTAAAGCGCGACAAAATGGGGATTCGAGGCGGAGAGAAGAACACGAAAATGCAGTCAGGTAACGAGCTGCCGAGCGGAATGGAAATTTTATCGTACGACACGCGAACAGGTATCCGAGTAGACGCGGCAAAGTGGATCGATAGAAAACAAGATTGTTTTATTCTTCTTCCCTTTTTGTGGTGAACTGGCGAGATGTGTGTGTGTGTGTGTGTGTGTGTGCTTTGTACCGATGTCACTTCTGACAGAAATGTCATACGAAAAGAAGCATACGGAAAGATTGCGGGAATAACTTTACGATCTTCTGGAGGCAAAGTTTGCGCCGTAACAGCTAACATGATTGTATTGCTTCATAAACGATTCTTCAAAATTTTTTACACTCTGTTGTTTCCATTTTATTTGTACTTTTTTTCTTCTTACCAATTCGATGTTATTTAGATTTTGGTCGTATCAGAACCGATGTACAACTTTTTATAATTAATTGCCTGCGTATTCGATCGAAACAAAACAGAATATAGGCGCGCATAAGTTTTTTCATCACTAATTTCCTCCCCAAAATTGCTTCCTCAAACAGATTCCATACATGCGCGTCGCAACGTATCCTCTTGAAATTTCCCAGCATCTAGCGTTTTTAAAGACCCGTTCTCTGCTACGTTCCCGCGTGTTTGCACACCGGTTTCGCGGAAAGCATCTTGCTGTTCCCAGTGCTCCGGTTCCCCGGGTTAATTTTAAATTGCGCCGCGCGTTGCTCGTAATCCAGCCGGCTCGTCGCTCGCGTCTACTCTTGAGAGCAAACGTTTGCTCGCGCGCGGAACCGGAGAATCCAGCGTTTGATAAACAAACAAATATAAATTTCTATGCGCCCCGTTCGCGGAACACGGTTCAATTCTCTCGCGAGTCTTCTCGAACGCGAAAAACCGAATCAGGCATACCGTCTCCCTCTGTCTCTATCTTTCTACCACCTTTCCACAATTGCACGCTCGCGCGTGCACGTTTGGTCCCAACCACGATTATTTGAAGTTCCAATTACGCAAGCGAGCAAGACGCGAAACACGCGTCACGTAGCCTGTTCCCAGCATCCAAAGCAACGGAGCAACAGTGAAACGGGACGGATGGTTGGGGAAAGAGAGGGGTAGGGTAAAAGGACCGACGTACTAGCAATCAGTAACATTATACGACGCGACACGAGCCAACCACCCCATTAGCATTCATATTTCAATTTCATAGCCCTCGGGCTGCTGGTGGTACGGGATCCTGTAAGGCTGGCGCGGGGTGTGCAACGGAGATAAATACAAGTTCGTTGGAAGGGAGAGCGTGAAAGGGAAACGAGAAGGGGTTGGGTATAGAAGGGATAGAGACAGGTAGCGAAAGAGGATTACCAGGAGGAAGTGGGAGAGTGAAACAGAGGATCGGGGAGGGATAGAGACGTGTGACCGGCGACGATGAAAGGGATGGAGAGAGACGAAGGTGATGCAGCGATGGGAACGAGCCGCTCGCGAGTATGGTAAGTGGTTTACGCAATAGTTTGGTGTTTTCGGTGAAATTAATTTTATGGAATAACGATAACTGGGTTTCAAACGTGATATATTTGAAGAAAGCAATATTATGGTTCGGATAAATTTTGGTTTGTGGAATTTTTTAATTTCCGTGGCGAATCGATTTGTTTTAGTCGAGTTGTTTCGTTCTAAAATTAATATTCGAAACGCGTCCGAAATTTCTTACTATACGAACGAAAAGTCGACGGAACAACGTCCTGTTTGAGGGGACTAATACCCCAAGAGATAGAAACAGTTTTTTGACTTAATAATGACGTCAATTAATATAAAACAGCGAAAATGTGTATGGCAAATACACGATATATTGATTTTCAGGGACATCAAAAGGAACGGATACGTTTTGCCAGTTTTCGCTAATTCAAACAAACTACCCCATGCAATTGAAACAAACCAAGCCTAATCCACCCCTCTTAAAACAATCGTTTTTCTCCCTAAATCTTCGCACCACCGCAAACTACCAGGATTACTCTGGCACCGATTGAAATTTTCCGAACGATAATCGAATTAGTCCCATCGCTAGCCGGTCCCTACACATTATGAAAGCGCAGCGAGATTACGTGCAAGCGTGAACGCACCCCAGGAGTGTAACGAGGATGGCGAGCAGAAACAAGCGAGAAACACGGAGGGAGAGAGAGCTAATACCGATGGAAACCTATTACCATCTATCTCAATGCCGGTGTAATGGATGCGCAGCCCCGATTATCAATCCGTAATAATTGTGCATATTAAACGGACGCTAATTATCGGTCCGGCCGCGGGCCACGGGCACCGCCGGCAAATTGTGCAAGTTATGCTGGGTGTGCACGCTGTTAAAACATAGCTCGTAATGATGGCCGTGGAAAAGAGCCACGCCGAAAAGATAATTACGCTGAAAATCACTCGGTGCCCGAATAATATAACGCGTACCGTTCTCGCGTCGCTGTACGTTCGAGTCAATCGCGACATGGGAGAGAGTTTTATAAAGCGCTCCGACGTATTAATTAACGATCGTTATCGATCGATCCGGGCGCGGTTCTTGCACAATCGAATTACGTGTCGCGTAATTAACAACGCGCCTGTGTTTAAGTTTCTTCGAGGATAAAATGGATCGTTCGTGTGATTTTTTTGTTCGTAGGCAATTAATTGTCCGATTTAGTATTTCCGTTCGAGACTGTTGACACCCCGCGTGTACGTCCTACACCGCCTGTTCGATACGATCGATGGTGGATCGTAAAGATAGAAAAGGATGTGTAAAAATTAAAATTGAAGCAAGAAATTAATAGTCTGTAACTAGCGCAATCAAAGCTTCAAAATGTATCTCGGATCCTGAAGTTCGTTTTATAATAAGACCCCAATGCCGCAAATGAATGAAGGTACTAATTGGAGAATAATTATCGCTGAATCGATTCGAATTAATTTCGCTCTATTATCGTTTCTTTGTAAGAAGATCGTTATAGCTAAACGTTAAAAAAAAGAAAAGAAAAAGAAAAAAAAATTGCATCCCTACCATACATCTGCACAGGGGTAAAAAAATTTCTCTGAAATCTCTTTTTCGACCCTTTCTTTCCCTTTTTCCATCGACGTGTTCACTGTCAAAAAATTGTCGATGCGGTGCGAATCGACCAGAACAGTCGCCCTTCATCCCCTTCCAGTCTTCCATCGTCACAAACCCCATCGATTCAGACACAGAGCGCGCAATAGTTGGCCGAAATCGATTTATCCCAGCATGGAGAACTTCTTGTCCGCCATCGATCGCGAAACAATCCTGCAGGTCGCTCGGAAGATCGGAAGCAGGAACGCGGGAACACGCTGGCCCCCTGAGCGGTCTCTCGAGCCTTTTTTTGCCAGCCCGAAGCGCTTTTAATAAACGCGCGCTGCGCCCAGCAGCCGCTTTATGCTATCAAAGGTGGGGTAAAGGGCGCGAGTAGAAGAGAAAAAGAGGGGAAAAGAGACGGAGAGAGACAAAAAGAGAGAAAAAGGGAAGAAAGACAGAGAGGTCGAGAGAATAACGGCAGACAAGAACGGGGGTGCATTTGACGACGAGCTTTTTACGGCCCTGTGTTCCGGTGTTCGGGCTTTTACGTCCATTTCAGGTTTCCTCCTCTTCCACCGGCTGATCCACAGCCTTCTCTTTCTTCTTCCTGCGCTCTTTTCCCCTTTCATCCACTCTGGGCCCCTCTAAACCCTCTTCACCGCCCTCTTTCACCATGTTCGTCCTCTTTCTCTTGTTCTCTCCCGTTCTCTCTCTATTCGAGCAGTTTTTTCTTTCGTTTCGCAGCCAGCTGATTTTATTTGTTCCTCTGATATTCCCTTTCAGCTGTGAGCTGCGCGAGCCACACACGAGCACCGCCGCTCTAATTTCTTTTACGAGATGAAATTCGACGCGGTCCGAGTCATTCTTCTCTCCGCGTAGCGGGCTACTTCCGCTCGTCGTCCACGATTCCACCGGTCAATCCAGGATCAGAGTATAGCGCAGAAACTCGACCCCGAGGTGCGAAACTTTTTCGGAACACGGCCACGCGACCCATAAAATCCGGAAAACGGCTGAATTTTACGAGCGCAGTATCCGTTTCCAGGGTCGAAGAAGCGAGGGAAAACCGGCGCGATACGGTTTTCTCTCTCGAAATTCGATCGACCGACGTCCATTCGCAGATTGTAATTACGAATCTGTTTAATTCCCCGATTCCCCAGGACTCGTGTTCTCGCGTGAAAATAAATTCATAGATTCGTTTGTTTTAACGAACTGCGGGGAATGGGCAGAATGAGGAGAGTGGTAGCATTTGGCGCAGATAGAACGGGTTTGTTTGGTTTCCTCTGTGTAGATTGCGTGTAATAGTACCGAGTAAATTGGTCCTGAATTATACGTTCCATTGTTTAATAATAGAAGTATAGTTAATTTGGGAAGACGTTATTGTTAAGTCTGTTTTATGTTAAATAGCTTTAAATATTTCTCATGGCTGATCGGGTGTTTGTTGGTGTTTAATTTTAATAATTGTAAATGCTCTTTATTACAGCGTTTCACGTGAAATTCATTTTAATTGTAACATTAAAATTTTATACAGGAGAAACAAACATGGAGTTCGACTTTGGTGTACTTTATCGAACCAAATGAACTTATCGATTATATACGACTATTGTATAAGAACGTACAAACACGACTTAACGTATCGTGCGAACGTGGTCCTGCCAATTGAACGGAAAATACGAATCGGAAATCAAAGTAACAGGATGATAGGGTTAAGCGTTATCGGTGCGCGTATTGCTCGTATTGTTCGTATTTTCGCGATGGCTTGCTTCTCTGAAAGCGAATCTGTCGCGAGGAGAAATCCATCGCCTTCTAGATGCGATTACCGTTTCAGTTGGCGTCGAAATTCGTCGCGTTCGCGACGGATCGAAGAAGATTTCAACGTCGCGTGCAACGATGTTGTTATTTACGCGCGAACGCCGAGCGGAATAACCGTATTCGTTGTTAATAGACTGTTATCGATTGCCCATTGGCGAAACCACGATTGCACCGTTCTCTATCGGCTAAATTGTTTGATACTCACATGCCTCTCTTCAGCCGGATTAAGACCTGCAACAGATGAAACAACGCTATTAGGTCTGATGCGGTTTCTGTTTCGAACTTACGTCTATAGGGATGAACAGTATTTTAATCTGACTTTTAACTTTCTTTCTTTTCTTTTCTTTAGAAAAAAAGTTTTCCATACAGTTATATTTTTTACAAATTAAATCCATGACAATTGAATAAAAAAAGAAATAAAATGATAAGAATTAAACATTAAGAAATATATTTTTTGGTAATTGTACTAAAAAGGTTAAACGGTAAATAAAAAACTCAGGAAATCATATTTCAAGGTAGATACGTGCCTATTTTTAAAAATTCCAAAATTTCCAAATAATTAATTGTTGAATTGAAAAAAAAATACACTGTAGCGTGAAACACGGTGCATCTGAACAATTCTCTTTCGAGAGGAAGCTGCGAGAGGAATCCATATTACACGCAGTGAACAGCGTCGTCGCGAAGCATTTAATCAAGAACGTGTCGAGCAAGCAGCTTCTCGCACCACTCCTCAAACTGAGCAACTCGTTTGCACAGATATCATATTTAGTCTTATATTCATTCCTGTTTAAAACAACATCGCGCATTACCTCTTTATTGAAACACGAAAATAATAAACGCAATAATAAAGGTAATGATAAAGGTAACGATAACGCTAAAAATAATCTCACGTTGTTAACCACTATTTAATAGCACCAACACGTGTACTCGAACAACTTCTAAAATTAATTACCAAGCTCAAGAACCTTCCTTGAGAGAACACGATCTTTCTCTATATACCTTTTTTCCTAGGGGCACTTCAAACATCGCTGCCTGGCCGCGGAAGACATCGTATTTCCCAGGAAATTGAACCTTCACAATGTTTTTCATGATTATTGCGGAACTAACTCGAACGGAGTCAGCGGTATGCCGGCAGAATCTTTTCCGTGCCGGGAACGAGATAAAAGAAAAAAGCTGCCAGGACGAAAGAGGAGCTAGACTCTTCTTTCCTCGAGGATTTCCGAGAAGGGACGGTGAATGAAAGAAAAGAGGGCGAGAGGAACAGGTCGAAGAAGATCCTGAACGAGAAGCTTTGTCCTCGAGAAGCCGGCTTCATAGTTTGCCCTCGCTCGATTTCCCCAACCTCCCTTTATCTCTTTTCCGCTCTTTATACTTTTCGTAGGTACACTTTGTCTCGTAAGAAATATCCTAACGATACATTTCTTCGGATGTTGTTACCCATCCTACGTAACAGTTATAGATGCACAGAGTTGTTTTAATTTCTCGAACACGCGAGCTATGTCGCGATCTTTCCTCGTATTGGATTAATTATTCGTAGCGTTCAACTTTTTACTATTAATCTAAAGGTTCGAAAACCGTAATGTGTGGAGGAAAATAGTAAAATCTTTCGTTCGGGAAAATAGTAAAACGTATAGATAGATATAAAGATATAGAAATAAATATTTGATTAAGAATTGTTTAAAAAACGATGGTGCTTAAAAATAAGAATGACATTTGAATGAGAAATTTCTCTCTAGATTTTTCAGAGAAACTCAACTTCGACTTATAAGTTGGAGTTTAGATTTATTCGTTAGAAAAATGGTGGTAATTTCATGCAATCAACTTCAATATTTCTATNTAAAAATAATCTCACGTTGTTAACCACTATTTAATAGCACCAACACGTGTACTCGAACAACTTCTAAAATTAATTACCAAGCTCAAGAACCTTCCTTGAGAGAACACGATCTTTCTCTATATACCTTTTTTCCTAGGGGCACTTCAAACATCGCTGCCTGGCCGCGGAAGACATCGTATTTCCCAGGAAATTGAACCTTCACAATGTTTTTCATGATTATTGCGGAACTAACTCGAACGGAGTCAGCGGTATGCCGGCAGAATCTTTTCCGTGCCGGGAACGAGATAAAAGAAAAAAGCTGCCAGGACGAAAGAGGAGCTAGACTCTTCTTTCCTCGAGGATTTCCGAGAAGGGACGGTGAATGAAAGAAAAGAGGGCGAGAGGAACAGGTCGAAGAAGATCCTGAACGAGAAGCTTTGTCCTCGAGAAGCCGGCTTCATAGTTTGCCCTCGCTCGATTTCCCCAACCTCCCTTTATCTCTTTTCCGCTCTTTATACTTTTCGTAGGTACACTTTGTCTCGTAAGAAATATCCTAACGATACATTTCTTCGGATGTTGTTACCCATCCTACGTAACAGTTATAGATGCACAGAGTTGTTTTAATTTCTCGAACACGCGAGCTATGTCGCGATCTTTCCTCGTATTGGATTAATTATTCGTAGCGTTCAACTTTTTACTATTAATCTAAAGGTTCGAAAACCGTAATGTGTGGAGGAAAATAGTAAAATCTTTCGTTCGGGAAAATAGTAAAACGTATAGATAGATATAAAGATATAGAAATAAATATTTGATTAAGAATTGTTTAAAAAACGATGGTGCTTAAAAATAAGAATGACATTTGAATGAGAAATTTCTCTCTAGATTTTTCAGAGAAACTCAACTTCGACTTATAAGTTGGAGTTTAGATTTATTCGTTAGAAAAATGGTGGTAATTTCATGCAATCAACTTCAATATTTCTATGCTTCTGCTTCCTTTTTTTTATATTAATATTGCGATAAGTATCGAATATTAAGTACTTACAGTAAAAATTAAGTAATTACAATTCAAGCACTATCGTTGCAAAAGCTGATTAGATAGGGTATAATCAGTACTTCCTGGTGCCACGATAAATCTTTGATTGCCAAAGTAATGTAACGTGATTGGCATTACTTCGTATAAGTGGATTGCAACATTCGGTTGAATTTCTACGAACTTAACAGTAACGGTTTTTATGCTCGTATAAAGAAGCTGCAACCATCAATTCCTGTTTTGCCAAGTTTCTATCAGACCATCCAATCGTTGAACTCCATCTTTCGAACGTCTCAACACGTAAGGTGCTAGTTTTTTGTACCACTTCACTATTAGGCATCGTAAACTCTTACATCATTTTTCTTCTCTTTATTTTCCCACAGCAATCGTGTTGCAACCGCTTTCTATCTGCCAAATTAGTACCACTAGCTGTGCTCGTTTTGTTTGTTCTTGCTTGATCCAAGAATCGATACAGGAAAATAAATGTACTTCTGTGCGAAAAAACAAACTTACGATAATAATTGAATCGAACAAAATACACAAATCACTGACGTAATTTCAAATAATCCAAAAGTATCAAAAATTGCTTAAAAAGTTAGGCTATCGGTAATTAAAACAACATTTAAGAAACAACGAATTAGATAGAAGTTGCGACCAAAGAATTATCACCCAAACCTGTTAACTCGAGTAACAACCAAGCGACAAAAAATTCTCCAACAATTAATTTATCTTCAAAACTAGACTCTCCTCTGTAACATTCCAAAACGCCACTAAAAGCCTGGCAATTTACATCGGCGCATAAAGCAACAGTCAAGATTCTAGAGCGCAAAACACGGTTCCACGGTCGAAAGAACGAATTAACGTTACTTCGGGGGCACTAAACGGCCAGCGGTATCGTCTGAGCGACAAGAAATCCGGCGAGCGTAACCCCAAGTGGGATACAGTTCTCAAGCGGACAAACGGAAAAACTCGACGCCATAAAGCTTCCGGCGCGAGCGCGCCACCACTTGTACAAATAAAGTAATTCTTGGAGAGCCAGCGGGCTCTTGCGCTCCGATAAAACGTATCCGTGCGAGGGTGACTCGGTCGTGTGTTTTATGGTCGACCAAATTAAGGAAAAGCCGTCGCGTACGGGCAAAAGGATCCACCCTTGGAGCCATTACCGAGTTGTCGGGGGTGGCAGAGCGCGAACGGAAAAGGGTCGTGAATTTTCTGTCGTGGACCGCATCCAACTGGCTTCTCGGTGTCAAGAGGAACAAAGATGGTAGGATCGGTGGATACCGGTCTAGCCCGCGAGGCTTGCTAATATTATCTCCCTCTGTCTCGCTTCTCTCCGTCTCTCTGGATTTCTCCAGGTTGCTCGTTGGCCAGCTGGGAAACAGTTTCAGCTCTTTCTCTGCCCCTTTCTCGGTGAACTTCCTGCCGCGGCTCGTAAACGGACGCGGAAGAGCGCGCATAATTTCCTACTAAAACGCAAAGAGCTCGTTTGCCGCGCGACAGCACGTGAATCTTCGCGGCAACGTCCTCAACATGGCGTCGCGTTCACCTTTGCGCGATCATTAAGACAAGAACGGGAAATATCAACGATAGAAGGTGAAGAAGTCGTTATTGGAGAGGACAAGGTACGATAGAGCGACGGTGACACAGCGGATGGGTACACAGCGGGGAGAAAGGTTGCGAGTAACGGTGAACGGTTTATTACGGGTCCGAGGAGGATCGGCAGGCGAGTCGGTCGGACTGCTGGAATTCAATTTGCGCGGAGATTCGACCGGTTCCGGCGCATTGTCTCCGCGAATTACGCGGCGATTACGTTCACGTAATTTATCGTCGTTCGAGTGGATGCCTGGCGTGGAACGGTTCCGGAATACGAAGGACCGATCGTTGGGAATAAGTCGCGCTCGGTTTAACGATCCGATCGCTGGGAAAGCAAACTCGCTCCGCCCTCTGCTTTGGACGTCGTGGAAAGAACTCGAACGCAACGGAAGGAAAGAGAAGAAAGGAAAAAGAGGGGAACGAAGGAAAGAAGGACAATATCCGGGAGAATTACGAGAAGCGTACACGCTCGAAGGGGCCACGATCTCTCGAGGGACCATTACTCGCGCAAATATCCACGATGAAATGGTAATGCAAGCGATACCGGTTTCTAATCGTCTGTAAAAGAGCCTTGCCGACTTACTTCGCTTCGCGTCCTAGTAAATCGTCCCGAGAACGAGCGGACAGAAAGAATCGGATGAGTGGTGGAGGCAGATATTATATCCAACGGTGGGAGTCGTTCGACGAGAGAATCCGAACAACCCGACCGAAAGGGGAGGAGAAGGAACAGGAGGAGTTGGAAGAAGAGGGGAAAGAGGAGGGATGAAACGATAACAGCCCTGCTGGAAACAATTCGCTGGGGGCAATGTTCCGGAAAGGAGGGAAGAAGTTTCAGTTGCCGCGACAGAAATAGTGGCCCATTACGGTTCCTTGCCTCCGATGCTTCCCGTTTCAAAAGGGTGTCGACGAGATTCCTGTCGTTCTACAGGGGGAAAAGGCGCATCGTGAACCGAGACAGTGATTTCAGATGTCGCGGTTGTTCGCGAAGTGTAGCTGCAGTTTCCCCCCCAGAGAAACGAGAGTCGTATCGAGTGAAAGAATGCTCTCCCAACGACAGTGGAAAGGTGGATATACACGGAGGGGAATGTGTATAGCCCAACTTCCTTCTCGATGACAACATTGTTCCTTGCGATCGCATTGTGCTGAAATGATTTTCAGGATTTTCGCGTTCGACGTGTATCTCTTTTTCTTCGAAATGAAAGAAGTTTTAAACGTTCTTTTTATTACTTGCTTCCAAGCATACGCGATTCAATTTATTTTAACGCGTAACACTGTAACGAATATTTTCATAAAAATATCTTTATACCGACTCTATAAGCATCGGTGTATTCGAGCATTTTATTTTTTGCAACAGTATTACGCTTTCAAGCTTGATTGATTTCCAATAAAAAAAAAAAAGAATTCCAATTTGTAATATACCTGGAATATCCGCAAAAAAGAAAAAATCTTCGCTCCATGGAACATGGAATAAAAATCTTCCCACCGTTACTCTTCGTTTCCCTAAACAGAAAACCTGCAGCCCAAAAAACGGCCTCCATTGTCACGGATGACAGGCAGACTAACTCGACCTATTAAGCCTGCACCGTTTCCGGTCGACTTCCCAACGCTCGGGCAAAAACGAGTCCTGGAAAAAGAGTGCCTGGCCGATCGAGCTTCAAACGAGTCCGGAAATTAAACGAAGATGTCGTTACGTTACACGCTGCAACGATGATGGCGAGGCTCATGGTCGATCGCGGAGCAATTTTCAAAGCGCGGCGGTGAAAAGTCGAAGCCCTGCTTCGGCGCAAGGATCCGGAGCGAGAAAGAACACGGCGATGCACTCTCGGTAGCGAAGATCGGTCGGTATTTCATTACGCCACGGCGGCTCTACACACTCGGAAAACGTGAAACAACGTGGAACAACTGGCCGGAGGTTATACTTGGCCCGCGGTAACGTAGTTAGGCGAGAGTGCAGCTCGAGATATTGCGCGAGCACGGCAACTACTCGGCCGAAGTGAGTGGAATGCGCAAGAAAGAGGAAAACGGAGGGACGGAAAGAGAGAAATTGGGTACAGGAAAGAAACAGAGAGATAGGGAGCAGAGGGCGAGAAAGGGTGAGATATAGAGGGTGAATGGGGCTCGGGAGGACGCGAGAAGAGGATGAGAGGAACAAGCTGAGGGGCGCGAAGGTTTAGAAGAGCCACCTAGAGGTGGATGGAACGAAAGAGGGGAAGAGTCGGAAGTACTCTCGTGTCAAGAGGAGATCCTGAGTGCTCTCTTGAGAGACGACCATGCACGGTGTGCGAGCAAGAGGGAGGACGAGAAGAGACGGGTTGCACGGGGAAAGAGAAAGAGAGAAAGAGGGAGAGAAATAGAGAAAGACGAGGTTCGACGAAAAGCGAGGGATGGAACGATGGAACCAGCTAGTCTGTGCAATATACGAATATACCCGGTGTATGCTTGCTTGTGTGCGCCGGTGAAGAGAGTCACTTGAAGCCCTCGCGACTTTGTCAGCGCTAGATGGAGCCTAAGTGCGAACGTTCTTGCACTCGTGTGTCGTCCCAAGGAGAGGGACGAGGACGCGTCGCTGCACAAGTGGATCTTCGAGGTCAAGATCGAGGGTTCTGCGAGTTTCAGGCTTAAGCACGATCGTTTGCGTCATCGTTGTATTGCGGTCCGCTTGAAATATCCCTCTGTCATACGCTATACGCGATCTTTCCTCTCTTTGTCTCTGGGTTTGCACCACCATCCTCCCTATTTTGCTCTCTGTATCCCCTGTATCGCGTTAGTATCAATTTTCTTGATACTTGCCGCTTTTGGTGAAACGGTTCAACGAACTTAATCTCCCCTTCGATGGGATCTGTGTTATTAGTTCCTTTGACGTGATATTGCTTTAGAATAATGGTATTACTCGCTCTGTTTATCGATTGAAATGAGACTACGGTGGATTAATTTTTTCTCTACAGGTATGTTCGAGGCGTGTAATTTATTTTTATCGATCCTGCTTGACCGTAGGTTGGAAAAGTATACACACAGAGTTATACCATTGTGAAATTCACTTTAATAACAGATTTTTATCACACCAGATAGAATTGATTTAACAACTTTGCGAATTATATGCTGTTGACATAAAACATCGCCTTTCTGCAAGACTGTAGTAGTTAAATATGTATGTATGTTAAACAACCTCGGTCTTTGCTTACCGAATCAGTCAGACTTCGTATGAATTTACACTTTGAGGCAGGAAGTGAACACACCGATGAATAATACTTCAGAAAATAACTGCTGCCGCGAAGTTATTGACCGTGCACAGACGGTTCAGTCATTCGCCAACTCCTACGGACGTATAATTTTTAAGAATTAAAAATAAGTGTATCCGCGATTGAAAGATTCAAAGGTTCAAAGATTTTAAAAGTATTTTATTTTAAACTATTAACTTCTACGAATCATAACACTTTCGCGTGTTAAATTTTTACCAGTTTTACCAATTTTAGAATCACCGTGTTAAATATTTCTTCAATCATCTAATAACGCGAAACAAACACAACAAATCCAACCACTCGTCGTTACGACGAACGCTTAACGCTATTAACAGAAGTGGAAAGGAAGTAGCCGGTTGAAACGCTTATCCCGCGATTTCGTTGTTGAACTTCGCCGTACCCGAGCTGCTGAACGAGCGGCTCTGTTTGCTCGCGAGGAATCGAACGGAATGCAAAGCAGCACGATGGCTAGCGCGAGAATCGTCTCATGAGGATCTGGTTGCAAAAGCTGGCTTCCCATACGGCTGTGGCCACAGATAAGACCGACTGACAGAAAAACAAGCGACCGGGTTGCGCGAAACGCGATCGCCCGAATGAGCAATATTTCTTCGAATCAAGCCTCGGGTTCGCGTCCGATACGAGAAATGCTCGTAGACAAGACGCTGATATCGTGAAAACATCGCGAGACACGAGGTCAGCGGCTTTTGTAAATCGAATCCCTTTGCTCAGCAACGAGACTGCTCCGTATCGCGATACCTTCTCTTGTCGACAATTTTCTACGAGGGATATCTGAACAGGTGGCACATTGTGCTTCGTCGTATTGTCTTAAGAGATATTTGGTATCGATCGATATCGCTGTTTCCTGGTAGCACTTAACACCGGAACCACCAAAGTGGTCAAAATGACCGGTTCCTGATTTTTTATAGATATTTTTATATATTTTTTTTATATGATCTTTTGTAGATATTTTATAGATATTTTATAGATATTTTATAAATATTTTATAGATATTTTATAAATCAACTATGGTATCTTTGGACAGATTTTCCTTGATCTTATGTTAAAAAAAAATGGAAAAAGATTTTTTTTGCATTATATACTTTTTCGTGTAATTTTAATTTTGATTTTCTTCGGNTATATATTTTTTTTATATGATCTTTTGTAGATATTTTATAGATATTTTATAGATATTTTATAAATATTTTATAGATATTTTATAAATCAACTATGGTATCTTTGGACAGATTTTCCTTGATCTTATGTTAAAAAAAAATGGAAAAAGATTTTTTTTGCATTATATACTTTTTCGTGTAATTTTAATTTTGATTTTCTTCGGTAGAAATAAGTATGCTTCAATCGTCGGTAGTTGTAATGTTGATCGACGGGGAAAAAGACTGGAGGTCGTTGAGTAAAAATTGATTACTCTTCTTGGAGAGCTGATTATTCTTTGTGAGGTTGGGAAACTGTTTTATGGGATCGGTCATGCGACACGATGGTTGGCTGTTTCGTTTCCAAGTAACGGAGAAAGGGATTGAACGGATTAACAATGTAGCTGTGCTTTTAACCGAATTATATAATTAGTAGTTTTAATTTTTAATTGTTATACAATTCTTGGCAAATGTATTGAAATGAATAGTATTTTAATTTATGGTAGCTGTATGTGTAACTGTGTGTACATTGGTAGCAAAATGATTCTCGATTAAGTTTCTTGTAACTTGATTATGTCTTTACGCGGAACAGAACACCAGAAAAAGGCAGTTGCAATTTCACGATTCTTAATGAGGCATATGTTTAATTAAGGATACATTTATCACGTGTGCAGCAGGATGGCGCAACAACGTAGAAAAAAGTTAATTTTATACCTATCAATTTTTTCCTCCATTATTTCCCGTTTTGAGCGAAAAATGAAATAATTCATACCAATTATAAGGTTGAAGCATAAATTTTATTATGTATGAGAATTCTTAAGTAAACCATGTTTAACATTTTTACCGCGCTTTTATCTAATTTGATGAAATTACAGGAAACTGAAAGAAACAAGTTAACTAATTTCCTTTATTAGAAAGTTAATAGCATCCAGCGAGTGTAAAGGATGTCGTATTGTTACTAGTTAACAGCTAAAACATTCGTCATCTTATTCCAAAGAAAAAGTAAAAAACAATTCTAGATCAGAATAATTCACTAAAATGTTTTACTCAATTTCGCGACAGTTCGCAAAACATATTTGTTTCCGTTAAAATGTAAAAACACGTACTAAACTTGACAGGAATCGAAACCATAACTTGTACAAGCATAAAAGATCATCCGACTTTTTCCATCGTATCTTCATCCATTGCGCAACGAATCGATATAAACCTTTTCACCCTTCGAACGAGTAAAACGAGGGAAAAAAAGGTAAAGAAGCAAAAAAAAAAAAAAAAAGAAACGAGCAGTCATCGATCGTAATTTAATTTTCCCCGCTTATTCCGAGCAGGAGCCCCCGTTCGGCATTCGTTACGCGGGACACAACTTTCCACGGGCATAGCATACAAATCACGGGGGCAAACTTGCACGGGTCGCGTTTAAATAACCCTCGGTTTTCTCTCCCCTCTGATGTCGGCAGTGCTAAATCCGAAAGTACGAAACAAGTGGCGGGACTTATGCAGCCTTTCCGGCGAGTACGACGAAGAAGAAGGACAGAGTAAAGGGGGATGAGAAGGAGAAAAGTTTCGACGAAACCATAAACGTACGCCCTCGCGCCGGTAGTTTCCTCGTTAGTTGGCCCGAACCGGGGGTGTCGGTCGAGTTTCAGCTGCCAGACAAATTGTAGAGTTGCGCCGTGGTAGCAAACGTTTTAACGCTCGGTAGATCACGCTGCTGGAGGGGAAAGGGGTTGACGAGGTTGTAGGGGTTAAGAAGAAAACGTCGAAGAAGCGGAAGAAGATGAAAACGAGAAGAGTCGACGCGAAGCAGAGGGAAAGAAAAGGAAAGGAAAGGAAAGGAAAGAAAGGAAGGAGTGACGGTGGAAGAGACAAAAAGGGAAAACAGCAAAGTGGAGCGCACCACCCTTTGCAAACCGTGTACACTCGTTAAGGCAAGGCCGAATATTCCCGGGGAGTAGTTTGCCGAGATAATTAAATGGTTTAACGATATAATAACCTCGCGTTGAGCGACTGTCTGAACCGCCCATAAAACACACAAACAGAGAGAGAGAGAGAGAGAAACAGGCCTGTATGCGCATGTCGGAATGAAAGAGCAAGAGCAAGAGGAAGCGAAACAGGGTAGTTGGTAGGGGATTGGAGGAGTAGGCGTCGGGGTAAACGTTTCCCGAGGATTCAGCCAGAGTCTCTGGAAACCCCCTAAGAAACGTTCCGAGCTTCCCATCGCTGGTAACGATAATAATCCTGACCTCAGGCTGTCGTGCCAGTATTCGCGGCATCGCAGGCGTCTAGGTCCATTCACGTTGAGAAGGTCATTTCCGTATTTGTGGCGGGATTCCGCTAATGATTACGATGAACTTTACTCCGACCAATTGAATGTGTCTCACCCCACGCAGTCGTGGGCATGGCTCGTTTGTAAGTTCCTTGCGAGTCGGTGGAATGCGAGGAATGATCGGAATTTTTTATACTTATTCTGGATATTGAAAAACGAAAAAGTATTTCGAACGTTACGGTTGGCAAACGAT
>SMSQ01006202.1:134675-161208 GCA_019453375.1 Ctenoplectra terminalis
GAAAAAAAAAAGAAAAAAAGAAAAAAGTTCAACCCCCAAGATGAACCCTTAGAAATTCGTGGTACTTGGCTCTTCACCACCCCAATTACCAGCGAGGGTCGCGTAAGAGGCGACTCGACGCTGTCGACCCATTAGGAGGCGCCTGTGTGCCGTGTTTTTCGCGCGTTCGCAAGACGAAGCGCGCGTGCAAGCAGGAGGAAGCGTCGCGGAAACGGAAGAAGTCTATTCGTCGCGCAACAGGAAGCAAAGCCACCGGGTGTCCGCCGACGAAAACGGTGCACGCTCGAAAGCCGTGCGACTCGTAAACGCGAGCCGTATAAACTCGCTGGTAAACGCAACCACCCCTTTTGCCTCGTTCCTCTCACACTTTTCTCTCGCCCGTTCGTCAGTGTGTCTCGCTGTAACGGCAACACGAGCATCGCGGTCTGGCAGCAGCCGTTTTCACTGCCGCTTAAACGAGCCTCGGATGCTAATTGAAATATCGCGGCCACTAAAATTCTTGGCAAGTTTCCCTCTCTCGAGTGAGCTAACGAACGAGCAGGGAGAACGAGAGCACGGAAAGAAGGAGGATAGAAAAGAGAGAGAAAGAGGCAGCGGTAGCGCGGGGAGTTGTTTTAATTACCCGTCGCCCTCCTGAGTGCTAGTCATTAGACCACTAATTATAACGTACGGGAGAATGAGTCGCGGCATCCGCGAATGAGCTGTACCCAGCGGCGAAACGAGAATCGAGGAACACGATATTGCGATTTCTGTTGTTTTGGGGAGAGTAGGTTTATGTATTAATTCTGTGGGTGATAATTATATCCGTTTTAACGTTATCCTTGATATTTCTACGTTAGTTTAACAAAATATTTAGCAAATACTTTACGAACTACATCGATGGCAATTTTTATAAATTTCGTATTTTATATTTTTTAACGTTGACTTTGTTAAATTTCGTTTTTTTCAACGACACGCATAGTAGAGATTTAAAGTGGATTAAGCGTAAAAACGTTTTTTATTCTGTTATTCGTTTAGTTTACTCATCTTTAGCTATGCAAATGTAGGTCTTCTAAGGTGTCGTGTAAATCTGTTTTACAAAACACTTGTAAGCAGAAGCCTTGTTGGTCTTCTTGTAAAATCAGATTTTTTTTTTGTTTTTTTTGTTAAAGTGGATGAGTGTTTGAATGATCTCATAACGACGTAAGTCAACTCTCATAACGCTGTCGTACGTTTTCCTCTGTTTCTTTGAGAACGTTACTCGAAGTCAAACATTCCTCTGTAATTACCTCGCGAAGCAAAAAGGAAAAATAACAAACTATAAAAAATTGTCAAGTACCACGAAACACCAACCTTTCCGTCATCCTATTAACCAGACGCCATTTCCACTTAAAACCACTTTACAACCAAGGACAAAGAGATCATGCTCCGCCGTTCGTCAAAAGCTTCTCCAAATTGCATTCTCCGAGTTCGTCGTGTGCAAAATGCGCCTTTTAAATCTCCAGAGTAGCTCCTAGCCGAGAAGACAAGTTTCGTGTTAATTTCAAGCGCGTTGATACAATTTCATAGCGAATAATCAAGGCTCGACTCAAAAGAAGAAGTCCGGAGGACGAAGCAAAGGAATGGAAAAATTGCGTGAAAAGGGTGAGACACCGTGAACGAGGGTAGAGTGCAACAAGACGGGGACAGTGCGAGACGTAATTGCGTTGCCAGAAAGTTTTCTCTGGCCGGAGAGGTAACCAAGGAAATAATGAATGGCTCGGATGCTTTACCAGCGCGCGAAGAAAAGGGTGAAGAGAATAAAAGGGGAAATAGTGGAGTGGCGAAGATACGAGGGAGGCGAGAGTTTTGGTGCTGCTACCAGCTCTCATTGTCCTGGATTTCACACGGAAGAGATGAAAACCTTGCCCGGAATGAATTTTTTTTTTTTTTTTTCTCTCTACCAAGCCAAATTGGACCACGAAGATTGCCAGTCTGACCGGCTACGTGTCCCTTTTTCCGCTGCGAAAGATGCTTCCGCTCGAGAGATTGCGAACGGATCTGCTTCTTTCAGAGGATCTTATCGACGGAAAGTCGTTTTTTATTACCTAAACAATTTAATGGATATTGGATATTTTAATCGCATTTCGATAAAGACACTTTTTAAAAATAATTCACTGAAAAAACTTAGACGCATAATGGATCTATTTTTTTTCTCAAGGTACAAACGAGCGAACTTCCCTGTAAGTGCCTGCGGAAACTTGATTCCATCCAAACTTCGTTTCAATCACTAAAGAATTACCTTTCCCTCGACCGTCTTCTCTCATAACAGACCTGTGCTTCGTTGGAATATCGCAGAACAATCTTAGATGCACTTATTACGTCATAAAAGATTCTGCCTAGGCCTCGTGCCATCAATTTCATCGATGATCCTTTCAGCATCGCAGAACGTTAACGCAGATATGCAGGAGTACGTGCAAGAATCCTGGACTACCATCGGCTCGACTGTTTTTCTTCTCTATCTCGCGTCAACGTTCTCGGCGCGCATAACGCGGGGTCGTGACATGCCGGGACTAGAAGTCGGCGACACGGGTACCCGCGGCTCGTAATATCGCGAAAGCCGCAAGAAGCTTTAGCCAAGTGCCTGCTCCTCGATCGGTGCACCTATACTTGATTCGCGTTTCCAAGTTGTCGTGTATTCGTGCACGCTTGTGCACGTGTATTCGAGCCGCGCGAAATAGGCGTTCTCAGGTCGCTTCCTATACACGTATTGTAAGGGTACACCTTTAAAAGCTGGCAGCAACATTCGCGGCATGAAAATGCAAAGCGACAAAGTGCCGCCGATAAAATTCTTCGCCGGTAAAACGGTGACGTGAACCGAATGCTCTTCCGCCACCTACTTCCATTCCGCTTCCTACCACCACCTTCGTCGGGGCCGATATACAGCCGATAATCTAATACCGCGTTCCGACCAGGAACATCCAGGAATCTCGATGATTCCGCTGTGGGAGAAAAGACGATCCTCTGGCATCGACCGAACGCTGATTCCCTGTCGTTGGATCTTTGGGCAATGTACGACGAAGTGAAATAAAGCTTGGTGGATTTGATCAGTCTTCCAAGAANCGGAAACTTGATTCCATCCAAACTTCGTTTCAATCACTAAAGAATTACCTTTCCCTCGACCGTCTTCTCTCATAACAGACCTGTGCTTCGTTGGAATATCGCAGAACAATCTTAGATGCACTTATTACGTCATAAAAGATTCTGCCTAGGCCTCGCGCCATCAATTTCATCGATGATCCTTTCAGCATCGCAGAACGTTAACGCAGATATGCAGGAGTACGTGCAAGAATCCTGGACTACCATCGGCTCGACTGTTTTTCTTCTCTATCTCGCGTCAACGTTCTCGGCGCGCATAACGCGGGGTCGTGACATGCCGGGACTAGAAGTCGGCGACACGGGTACCCGCGGCTCGTAATATCGCGAAAGCCGCAAGAAGCTTTAGCCAAGTGCCTGCTCCTCGCTCGGTGCATCTATACTTGATTCGCGTTTCCAAGTTGTCGTGTATTCGTGCACGCTTGTGCACGTGTATTCGAGCCGCGCGAAATAGGCGTTCTCAGGTCGCTTCCTATACACGTATTGTAAGGGTACACCTTTAAAAGCTGGCAGCAACATTCGCGGCATGAAAATGCAAAGCGACAAAGTGCCGCCGATAAAATTCTTCGCCGGTAAAACGGTGACGTGAACCGAATGCTCTTCCGCCACCTACTTCCATTCCGCTTCCTACCACCACCTTCGTCGGGGCCGATATACAGCCGATAATCTAATACCGCGTTCCGACCAGGAACATCCAGGAATCTCGATGATTCCGCTGTGGGAGAAAAGACGATCCTCTGGCATCGACCGAACGCTGATTCCCTGTCGTTGGATCTTTGGGCAATGTACGACGAAGTGAAATAAAGCTTGGTGGATTTGATCAGTCTTCCAAGAAAAATTAAATCTTGTATCATTTTATTTTATTTTATTTTACGATCTAATAGAGTGTTGTAATATGAACGATTAAAAAATATTTTAGCGGAGAAGTTAATGGACAATTCGGACTCTGAAAAAGGATGATAACGTGACTAAAATTGTAGCAAGTTGAAAAGAAAAATCGTGTATCGCAAATAAAATGATACGGAACAAAATTTCGTGTCATCGGGAGAAAATTTTCCAAGTATAAAATTAGAAAGACAAGCATCGAATAACCACCGATAGATCACACAGTTAACCCGAATCGCTTACGTATTTTTATTGTTTTATACGACCGGCTTTTCATGCCCTCGTATTTCCTAAGCTTTTTATCCTCGAAAAGTGCTCTGTTATTGCCTTCAATAAACAGTTTACTCGTAACTAACGTGTTCTTTACGATCTCCCACGCCTCGAAACTGCACATCATTACAGCCCACGTGAAAGCACCGTGTGAATTATAAATAGGATCCTTTATCCCCGAAACTTTTGAACGACGCTAACCGTGATATTTCAATAAAGAGAGAGAGAGAGAGAGAGAGACACGCTTTTATTCCACGCGAAATTCCATCTCGTTAAAACAACAAACCAACCGATTTCAATTATATTTCGAATGACCGAAATCACGAGAAAATTAATACGCGCGGAATTCCGAAATGCCTTCTTTTGAATCATCACGAACCAACGATTCGCGGATCACGATGGTACCACGTCGTGACGCAGATCGCTATTTTCTTTGGCTCTCATCCTTTCCGCTCGTGCTCGCGCAAATTTCGTTGCGTTGAAGCATTGTTTGTTATCGTTTTTAGGCAGCGAACACGCGTGGGCGTTTACCACAAAGGCGATGATAACAAAATTTGAGGTCGTACGTGGTTGTTTGTGTTGGAATTCTCTACTATAACGTCGGAAGATCATAAACTATGCTCAGAAATAGTATCTCTGGGCCATAAATTAATTTTTACGGTTTACATACTTACGGTTCACCACCGTGATTAATTATAGCGTTGATTGGAACGTATATTTGTAATTATCGTGAAACTTCTGAAAACTTCGGATCAATGGATTTGTATTTAATCTAAAAATATCATGGGTTGCTCGGATTATTTTTCTTTTAAATCTAATTATAGTTAGTCCATTATCGATAAGTAAACTTTATCGCGGAGCAGGTAAATATTTCTGCTTAAATAAATTTGTTATTCCCAACTCTGACGTACCCCTGAGCAAAATGTATTTAACAATTCAAATTTGCTTCGAATTACATCGCTTCAAGCTTCACGACCCCTTCATTAAGGGATCAAAAAATGAAACAGAGAAATCTGCTCGAACATAATCGAACCCTAACCCTCCGTTCAAATTTCGCAAGACGTTTCACTTAAAAAAACAAGACGAATCCCACGAAATCTTGGTTACATACTCGAAAACGAGTATTAAAAAAACAACGAAACGTTTGAAGCTAAAATCACGCGGATAGAAGCGAAGATACAGCGTGACGCACTTCCGAATGTTTAATTGAAGAGTCAGCAACAGCAGCGGGCCGGTTATAAGCGCTGTCGGGAAGTTTGCAGGAACGGTGGCACGTTTAGCTCGATATGCTGGCGGAGAGTTGGCAGAAGCGGAGCTCGACGGTAAAACGGCCCGTTACTCGCACTAACGAGTAAACCAGCAGTTGCTCGTCGGACTTTGCCGGTATTATGCTACACGAGCAAATAAACCGGCGTGTTCGGCTAACTCCCTGGTTTCTGGTAAGCCCCTATACACTGGCTGCACTCGCTGTAAAGCCCGGCTAACGTCCGCGTGATTGCAATATTCCGCGGCTTGTGGAGTGCGCCGGATGTACGAGCGTTCGCGCGCTTGTGTTTCCGCGTCGGTGTGCACACAGGCGGCGGTGTTCGCCACTGTTAAGGCACCCCGACGCACGATGCACCGTGAAAACTCATTGTCCGTTACATTCGTCCGTCGTGGCGAAAGTTAAATTTAATCAAGTCGCGAGCGTACAAGCGAGAGTCGGAACGTGTTACTGCAATGGTCCCCGGGCGCGTTTCGGGGAAAGAATAAAGGCGAGAGCTCGAGCTGCGACGCGTGGTTGAACGAGGACGTTACTTGAGGCGAGAGTAGTTAAACCGGCGGGTTAAATGGAATATGTTTGTAAATGGGAAAGGTGGATTTATCGAGATCGAAGGAGGGTGAATTGGGGAAGACGGATCGATCAGCGATTGGGTTTTTAATGCGCAGGAGGGGTTTAAAGGTGGGTTAAATTGTATACGATTAAATTGGAAACGGGGTGTTGTTGAGTTGAATTGTGATTAAAGGGGAGTGTAGTCAAGTTGGAAGGTTATCAAACGAAAGGGCAGTCGAATCGATGTTTAGTGGGTTTGGAAGATTGTCAATTCGAAGTGTAATCAAATCGAAATATGGCCAGTTCGAAGGATAGTTAAATCAAGACGTCGCCAATTCGGATTACAGTCGAATTGAAACGTGACGAATTCGAAAGATACCAAATCTGCGGCGAAGCCAATTCGGAACGAAGTGAAATTAGAATTTAATCAAATCGAAACGTGTTTGAATCCCAGCATAGTTAATTCGAGAAATAATCATTGGAAGCGCAATGAAATCGCAACGCTAACAAAAAAAAAAAACCCACAACAAAATATTAAAAATAACTGACCACTAACTATTCGACACGAATGTTATCATTTCAGTTTTTGTATAACATTGTACACGGAAACAACGCGCGCGCGCACACACGTATACACCCTTTCGTTGTGTCGAAAAAACACGGACAATTTTATTTTTAGGGAAATTTTAAATTGGAATGGAAATGATAAAGTGTATAGCCGGCGACACGATGTGCGCGGATGCACAGTTGGGTAACGGGTTTACGATAAAACGAGGGATACAGGATCCGTTGAAAACTCATCGTCCATTGTGCTCGTTCGGTGCACCGAAAGTTAGGTTTAATCAATTTAGCTTTCTGTAACCAATGCTCGTTCTGCCGCAAACTTCTGTGTGCCAGCAGCGCACGTTCGCGTTACGGAAAGAACAAATGAATTGTTGGTACAATGTGGGAACTTTGTTCGTCTCGCATTCCGATGGAACAAAAATAAAAAGAAACCAGGGAACACAAAATTTTTCTCCGAAATCGTCAAATCGAATCTTCCTATTGTCATCGGTTCTATCATTTTAATACGAACATTTTTTATACATATCCCGCACAATGTTTAACGCGTATAATGTTTAATGCGCTAAGCACAGCGTGCTTTCTTACGAACGATCGAAGAAAATTATGCTATAAACACGCGCACGTCCGTTATTCGCGTTATACTCGTTACTCATTGTGCGCGTTCGTTTCCCGTGTCGGAAGCTGGATTTAATCAACTCGCTAATCAGTTTATTTTTAGTTTTCATCGCGCCGAGAAATAATAACCGGTTGCATCACGATGCGAATGATTAATGTTTCATCTATTATCAGGCTCGTTACGCGGCGAACACACACAAGGACCGATAGAAAGTTGCGGCGTTATTAATGCCTCGTGGAATCGAGAACGAAGCAAAGTTAATAAATAAATAAATAAATAAATAGAACAAAGAAAGAACGAGCAAAATAGCAAACGTACTCTGATCACGGAAAATTTCACTTTTCAATTCCTCCGATCGTTCCGAGACTCCATCAGCCTCGATTAAACCTGATCAATCTATTCAGGAAGCGCTCGTACCAAATAACAAGACACTCGATGTAAACGCGGAATAATTCCCACAATTACTTTACATGAAAAGAACTTCATATTCTCCGCGCTACCGTGCATTACTCTCTCAACGATCAATTACCCGACCAAAGAAAATTACTATTTCCCAAGAATCGAATTTTCACCTGAGAACGCGAGCAACGAGAAATCTCACGGTTATCGACGACAAACGAAAAAATGAAGGAAACGTAGAAAGAGACAAAAAGCACGAACAAAAACAGATACAAAATAAAACAGAACCACCCCTCTTCCAAAAAAGCAGCCGTTTCGGCAACGCTGTCATGCGTGACGAATATACGCGCTTGCGATTTATGGAGAGAATTGCGGCCGGGGCCACGATGCAGGTAGCGCGGCTAGTCGCGCCGAAAATTGCTCGTATAAATATTAGAGCGCGCCATTGTCATTCGGTTAATTTTCCGCGGTGTTGGTTGTATCGCGTCAGAAAGGAGGAAGGGGTTGCTCGTACCGGATGGACAGAGGGAGGGAAAGAAGGGAAGGAGGAAAACAGAGGGTGGACAGGGGGAAAAACACAGATATCCCCACCCATCGATGGAATTTTATGCGCTTCGCGCTTTCAATGCTGTACACACACGTGGTCCAGTCGCATTTTCGCTGCACCCACAACCCCTCTGGGTCTACCCTTACGCGTCACCTCGATGGCGCGACCGGGCAACGTATACACACTATCCAGACAAGGACACGTATATCTACGTATTGGTAACACGCGTTCGCGAATGGATGGACTGAAAAAAAAAAAAAAAAAAAAAAAAAAAAAAAATAGCATCGCATCGGGCAACGATTCGCGTAACGTCGACTACGGCCACGAATAATGCCGGACTGGTGCTGGTAAACGAGTTATCGGGACAAAAGTTACAACTGTTACGAACGCGGTTTGAACCGCGACAATGGATCGACGTGACAGCCCGACGACGGGAGCTCCGGGCCAAAATAATTGCCGGTCCCACGCGATTGTGCATTAACCAGCCGCCCACTCTCTTCTGCGACACCACGATTTTTCTAAAATGATTGTTTCTGGGTGGCAAGTTTCGATAATTTTAGATACGTGTGTTAATGGAAACGTTCATTTCGGATAATCGAAATAATGAACGGTGTCTATTACTGAGATGACTTATAATCCATTCCGATATAAATGAAAGTTGGAGTAAATAAAATTGAAGCGGAAAGTATAATTATAAAATAATTCACCAACTACCCCCTAATGAATATATCAAACAAAAATTCATCCGGAGTCAACTACCGAGTTAAATTCAAAGAATTACTTTTCACAGACTCTTTTCCCCCAAACCATGATATGAAAATCATCGCTACCGGTTGTCCTACGATAAAGAAAAACAAAAAAACCAAAAAGACTGATGAGTGATCGCGCGTACGGTTCCAGAACGGTCTAAGAGGTAAAGCTTTGAAGACAGAGGGTAATCGACAACGTTGAGAGGAGGACCGACCATTATGTGTGAATGTTCGAGGGTAAACAGACTGCAATCAATTCAGGGGTTCATCCTGGCTGCTCGTCGACGAGAGGGATGACTTCGAGTGGTCGCTGTGCAGAGAATGCTCCTCTACACGTCTCTCTGTCCCTCTATCTCTCTGTATTCGTGTGTCTTTGTATATACATCCGTAGGGAATCCGACCAGAAAACGAGATACGCAGGGGTAGATAGATAGATAGATAGATAGATAGATAGATAGATAGATAGATAGATAGATAGATAGATAGATGGATGGATAGGTAGATAGATAGAGAGAAAGAGAGAGAGAGAGAGAGAGAATGAAACAGTGTGAAACGGAGTGAAAGGAATAGACAGAGAGACACAGAGGACGTACTCATTGTTACCTGCACCAGCTACCATTGGCATCAGTAAGCGACATCGGCGCTCTAGTATTACCAGTGCAAAGGGGGGAAAAACGTAGCGGAGGAGAGGAAGAGGAAGTAAAGTGGGCTTGCTACGAGATCGGAGAAGGAGACGGAGAAAGAGACGACGAAGGAGAATAAGTGGCACTCGAGCTCCAATGGGGGGCGGCAGAGAAGATCTGACAGACGGCGAAAGATCGGGATGTTTGGATGTTTGAACGTCAGAGTGCTGAGGCAGCACTTGAGCTTTCCACCCCTTCCCTCTCCTCGATGATTCTCGAGTACTCGACCCCCAACGCTGTACCTCGATACAACGGGTGTTCGTCGTTATATTTAACTTTGGTTCAATGGCACGCAATCTGTCGCCATAATCAGGGTATTATGTAGACTTAACGTCTTATAAGACCTTCGTGTTGGATAAATTGAAATATCGCCCTTGAAAAGATTAGATATTTCGGTCTGTCGTCTACTATATGAATGAATAAACTCAAATATTCTTTTTCTCGTGATTTTATTCTGGTATATCCGCGGAAAGAAGTTTTACGAGACATTGTATGGAAGAAGAAAAAAAATCAATCGTGCCATTATCGTGTCAGATAAAGAAACGAGCACCGATAAGGCGGTCGTGATAGAAGAGAAAAACACGCTCGAGGAAATATCGATACCTTCGGGTATCGGACGTCAAAGTACATTACTCAGCCTCGTCTGACTGCAGCGAAAGATAAAGAAGAACGAGCACCCAGTGAATTGACAGCGACAGGTAATTCTTTCGAGCGCAACCATGAGTAATCACGGTTGACCGAGTGTATCGATATTACTACACGATAAAAAGGAGTTTCACGCTGGGCATGTATCAATCATCGACCATAGGATTGTGCATCTTCGACCAGAACCTTTGACCGACACGTCGTTTCCAGCGTGATCAGCCTGTTTGATGTTTGCAACGAAAAATTTGTTTTATATACTTCTATCGCGATACAGAACTTTGTACGAAAGATTAAAACAGATTCACGGTATCGATTTTGATAAAAAAAATTAGGTTACATCAAGATTAAAAAAACAAAACAAAAAAACAATAAAGATTTTTTTAATTTTTTTCCAATAACGACAATTCTTACCGTGAAGCGAAAAATCATTTGGTAATTTGTGAACAGATATCCGATTCTCAACGAGCAAAGTTAACACAGTGTACAGCAGCAATCTGCGCATCGTCGTCGTCGAGATCACCGGCGGAGGCGGTTAGTCGAGGAGCCCGATTACCCTCGAGTACCTAATTACCCATTTCCATGTCCCTAAACTCGCACAATTCGCAATCTCTCCCTCTCGTGCTCCATCTCTGTCTTCCATGAACTCAGTGTGTTCCCAGAGGGACGTCGCCGGTCGGAACCGGCTCTGCTGGGCCGGGACCGAGGTATCGTGTGGCGCACAATGATCGATCAGCGTGTCAGTAGGTTACGCTGGGCAAATTAGCGGCACTCAGGATATTAGACGAGCAGGAAAGCTGAAGCTCTACACGTAGCCACGAAAGTGCCGGTAGCAGTCAATAACAACGACGAGCCCTGCCTCGGCTATTAAGAGGGATGTACCAGGCCAGGTATTAGAGGAAACTAGGGGCTGCTGCCAGGAGATTGCAGCCTCCAAATAGGTTTCCAACGAGAAAATCGCGTTATCGTAGCCGAGGATACTCCTAATAAATTACAGACTGCAATTTCTCCTAAATAATCGATTACGCGTACGTTTCCGGGACCCTCTAATGCTGCCGCGACGATGATACCATCGTCGATAAATTTTGACCTCGTCTGGACTCGGTAAAGGCAGATACCAACAGTGATCTTTGACTCGCGATGCTCTTAATAGTACATAGAAAGTCTTATCTACGCGGGGAATCTAATCTGGCACAGCTAACAGTCTTCCCAGCCTTGGCTTCGGTTAATCGATCGTGACCAATGAATCCCGATCGGCGATCATCCAATTACAATTGCCGCTTCATCGGTGTCGCGTTAAGACCAGTAGTAGTTCGAGCTACCCTTGCCGATCGCACACCGACTGGTATTCCACCGGTGAGATACTAGGAGGCAAGGATTATCGAGACGAAGGAGATTGCCTAAAGTTTTGGGTGCTGGCATCGGCCACTTTTCAACCGCAAACTAGCACGGTGTACTCTATCAAGCATAGAAGGCGAGTCGGCGAGCAAAACGACAAACAGAGACGGTAGAAATTCTGTTGTTTCTCTCACGGTAAAAGAGAACACGCATGGATTTTGTACGCATAGACGGAACATGAAAATCATAGAGGAAAGGTAGAAGAATAGACCAGCGAGAGAGAACGAAAGAGAAAGGGAGAGTCTGTGCACTCGGTTCGTGATCCTAGCCACAGAGGCAAGTTTCCGACAGTGTGCCACGTCCGTGTGCCTGTCTAGCTTTCTGTTGTGTGTGTGTGTACAGTGGTCACTCTCTGGTCGAGGCGATGCCGAGCCAGCAGAGACCGCTAAGCACACCTGATATGTTCAACCCTCTAGTTCGCCATCCCCTTCGTGTCTCGAGTTCTCCCTCTTGCACCTATGCTCTGTTGCTCCTCGTTTCGCGCATACTCGCAGACAGAGACATATGGACACACGCGCGCGCGAGCCTGTACACACACCCTGACCCTTTCCTTTGCACCGTGGGGCAGCCCGCTTTCGAACCGCAAGCCGCAACGGGCTACTGCCTTGATTAAACGCGCCATAGACCGCCATTATCGCTGATTGCGCTAAACATTAACGGCCCGGCCGCCGAAGCTGACCTCCACTCTCTCTGTTACTCTGTTTGGTCAGGGAATAGGAATGAGAGGGAGACAGGTAACCGCTCTCTATCCTCTCGATTTCGAGTCAAGCTCGTGGGTAGTATTCTGTAGCCGGTTGCGATTGTTGGACTGGCATGTACGTTAGCTGTGGAATAGCTCCAGCGACGGGATTTCGACTGTTCTCGAGTTTCGAAGAGGAAATCTCCGCAGACGCGTTGTTCGATTTCGTGATGTTTCGCGTTGCGATGAATACTTGTAGCGATTACGTTCGGAGATTACGCGTCGACACCCCTGTTAGATGGATCGTCTATTAATTTCACGTTAGATTTCTCATCGATGTCTCATATTTTTGGTACTTTTGATCGTTTAACCGTTTCACCGTGATCATAAAAATCTATGCTAAGGTCGATTGAAAACTGCTGGAAAAACAGTTCGTATAAAATTGCAGTAAAAAATTGGGTCTGTTGATAAATTTTAATTTTCACCGATACTCGATAGGAACCTGCATTTATCGGGATATTCCAACTCTGTATTATAAAGGTAAAGTAAATGAAGTTTCGAACGATCCATATTTCTACAGCATTTTTAAAAATCCTACTCAAAAATAAACTGTTCCTTGCAACCCAACCAATTACTAGCCACCACTCGTTACCCACTCACTTCTATTTTCCAAGAACCTAAAAAAAAAAAAAAAAAAAAAACCTTTATCAAAGATGCTTTTCGCAAAAACAAAACCATCCAACACATCCATGCCTCGCAACTCGCGAACACAAAGCAAAACCAAAACAATCGCAGCATTATCGAGCCTACAATTGTAGTCTGCACAGAAACAGGAACATTTTTTCCAAACATTCCGCGCCAAAGGAAAAGAGAACGCGCCGCGTAACTACCACCATTACCTTAGCGAGCTCTTGCACGCGGCATTGTTCAGGGGTGAACAAAACAAGCAAAGTCTCCGCACTCCTCTGCTCTCCGCGGAACTCGTTTCTATCTTAGCCGGTGTAAATACGACCGCGGTAATTAACGCGGAGGTGGTGAAAACGCGACGGAATGATATCCGATGTAGCGCGAAGCGGGCAAATTAGTGTCACGGAACCGAGCCGGGGACACCCTTTTCCGACTGTTCTCGTTAAGACACTCCCTCTCTTTCTCGATCTTCATTTTTCCCTCCGCTCCTCGATCCGTCTCTTTCCTTTTTCATTCTCCTTCTCACTCTCGCTGTCGTCCCCTATCGCCTGTATCTTCCGTGTCGTTGATGGTTCTCTCAGGGATGGTGCTCAAGAGGGTCGCATTCGCAACGACAATGACGTTGCAGACACGACGGGAATTCGCATTATGAACGCGGCTTTACGGCCTGCCCAGCGATGGAGCGACGCACACACGTATATACACCCATCAACCGAAACACCACGGAATTATCGTTGTCAGCGGACCCTCGTAATTCCGGGATGAACACTGAGGAAAACAAGACCTTCGTGCCTGGCTGATAGCGGGTACAATTAACTCGCCGCTGATTATGCAACGGAAGATCAACAAGGGACGGCTCGACGCTCCTCTCGATGAACTTCTGCATAAAATCGATCGAATGGATAGCGTTTCTATTAATTGGATGTTTTTATACGGAATAAGTTTTTTTTCTGTTTGAAGGTTTCGTAATATTTTGTAGACACGTGGATCGTATAGATCTTGGTTTCAACATTTTTTTTCTTTTTTCTTTTTTTTTAAATAAGTTGATAATTTTGTCTACTTAATTTTACAAAAAAGTGAATGTTTTATAATGTTTTAAAATTCCTCGGAGCAGTAAAAATGATACCTCGGTTTTCATTCACTCGAGAAATAATACACAACTGATTCTATAAAATAAAGGTAGGCAAAGTAATAAAAACGAGGTCGTAAAAAAAGCACGAATAGGGAGTAAAAAGACTGGAACTTTTTTCTTTCGACTACAAATCCGCGCGATTACAAACGGATAGCACGGTAATCATTAATTCCAGCCGCAGGCTCGCCTTAATACAGGGCGTGATTTCAGAAAGGGAAGCTTTCGGATCGGCAACGAGATTTCAGCGATTCGTCGAGCGGGAAGAGAGCAGAAATTTCCACGATCCGCTTGCCAAAGGCGATCCTCAAAGGCCCCGGCCTGTTTCCTCCGCCGTGTTTCCACCATTTTTCGCTTCGAGTTCGTTAACGCCGGCCGCGTTTAAATAACACCCCCGGCTGCCTTGTTCTCCACCGAGTAATCCGAGACCGTGGATTAAACCATGCAACGCGACTCTGTTTTTCGACGAAACTGCCGATTTTAAAACCGGCATACCAGAATCTCTCGGTTCTTTCCGCAACGATAAAAACAGAAATCATCTCCACCGTAGTGTCGACTTTAACGATCGACCCCATCGCAACGTTGAATTCAAACGATCCACTTTTTCATCGTTTCTGTTCCTCGATCATGCTCGTTCGATTAATTGGAAATCGAGCCAAGGGAACGAAAAGAGAAATTAAAAAATAAAAATGTAAAAAGTAAAGGAAGGGAGAGGTTGGAACGGAGTTGGTTTACCGTTAGAAGGGGGTGAAGGGAAAAATGGGGCGTGGAAAACGCGAAGGATGTAGCCTCTTAACGACTCCTAGGGAACAAGAGCACCGAAGGGTGTTCTTTCTACCCTCGGCATGATAGCCAGCATAATGCCAACACCCTGGCATCGATAAAAGTGTGAAACGTCGCGCGTAAAGCCGACGAAGGAGAGCCCGGAGACTCGTAGTAGGTACGAGTACATAAAAACGCCCTCAGAGTGTCTCGAAAGCTCACAGCCACGGTTCCCCTGGGATTAATTAAATGTAAATACCCGACCGGCTTAGGAGCAGCTTATCGCTCATGATTTAGAATATGCGCCGAGCCCATAAAAACGAATGCCCGACGACACGACAACAAATTGCCGTACTTGGTAGGCGCGATCGATACCGACACCACTTTTCACCCGGGGAACTTTCCAAGGAAAATTCTCGCTCGCGTTTCATAAGGGTATCCGGGGCAGTGGAACCGGAGTTGAACGCAACAGAATGAAACAGCGACCGCTCTATCCTCGATACCATCCGGTTAGGCCGCATCTGCACGCCGGCTACGCGGTGCGCTAAACGCGACGCGACACGCGTAACAGCTTTATAGTTTCCTCGAGTGCAGTCGTATTTTCTACTTCCACCGGAAATACAAGGATAAAGAACGTTGAAGAGGAGTCGGAGGAAGAAGGATAAGATGGATCGGAGAATAAGAAGACGGAGCTGAACGGTACTTCGTATCGCCACGTGGAAGAAGCAAGTCGAGCCGGAAAGGGAGGAACGGCTCGTAAAAATGGTACGACTGATAAAAGCTATCCCGGCATTGCCGACAACATGAGAGACGTCGGTGGATCCGCGTAGCCACGGGAGTTATTCGCGGGGTACTTAAATCCCCGAGAGTAGAGTCCCGCTGGTGGGCCGCAGGAACGCCTTCAGACTGCTCCCGGTTAACGACTGTTTCTCGAGGGGTGGGTTTTAGTGCGCGAAATTTAAGTGGCCGTTCGGTGGCTGGAGAATTAAGCGGCCCTCCTTCGTGGCTGCATTCGAAGCGGGAAACCTCGTCGGTGTCTTAAAGAGCGGCGTAAAAGCGAAACAGCGACCGATAAAAATTCATGGCCACCAAGAGTTACCTCTGTCTACACCGTGATCGAAGATACTCGCGTGTTAATGACCTCGAGAGGGTTATCCGGCCGCGTAACACCGAGGCCTGTTATAGCGTTAAGTCATCCACGTAATTCTCTTTCTCTTTTTCTGCTCCTCTCTTACTTTCTTCCTCTTGATCCCGACACTCGAGTACGTTACCCTCGTGGAAAAGTGCCAACTCGTTGTTCTTAATTATAGTCTGTTCGCGGCCGTACACGCGCGAACGTTTGGTTAGAGTTGGTGAATATGCAACGAACGCACGGGAAGTACACTTCTCTCCGCGCGTTTTTGTTGCTTTGGTAAATGACACGCGCGTGTACAAGTGGTACGAGTGATTCGTGGAAAGCGATACAACTGATACGTACCGCGGATGGATAGACGGATGGGTACTAAAGTTTATAGCTACACCGATTTTCGATAAAGCGGTCCAATAATATTCTTTTCTCTTCTTCTTTCTTCTTCTTTATTCGACACGAGACGAAGAGTCGAAGCGTAATCGTTTCTGAGATCGTTTAACGCGTTAGAGACGTTTTGCGGAACGTAAAAGTTTTGCAAATTTTTATCGAGAAAAGCAAAACGAAATACAATTTAACACTCTGACAATCTCTTGGCAAATATCAGCCAGTTATAATTGTAAGAAGCTAATGCCAGCTTTAAAAGACGTTTGAAAACAGATCACGAGCTACATCCATCCCCTCGTTTCACCGACGATCCCACTTCATTCGATTATCCAGTATCCGATAAGGCTCGGAAATAACTACCGAAAATCCGCAATACATCCGGGGTAAGTGTCGTGGCGCGGAAGACCACAGAGGAAAGCATTCTCCTTTCGTTCGACTCGAAAACAGAATTGGTAATGGCATCCTATTCAAGGAGAGCACAGTGGTAGGAGAAGAAGCACGACAGAGTCAGCCGTCTGCGGAAGAACGAACCAACGAATGAAAAAGAGAGACGGAGAAAGTCGACTCGATTCGTGCGGTATTTCCAGCCAGGCAAACCCAAGTTGCTCCGGATAAAACCTTCCTTCTCGGTCGCGTCGTCTCCGAGTAACATCCTTCCTATACGCGAGCAAAAAGAGAACGAGAAGTATCAAGGGGTGGGAACAGGGGGGAGGGAGATAGAGGGTACACGTACGAGAGCGGGCAAGGGAGAAAAGAGAGAAACGGGATCGAAGTCGGTGCCGGTTGAAAGGACTTATCGTGTTGAGAGATCGCGACCATGGAGAACGTGTATTGGGTACATGGAACCCCATCGGTATTGCAGATCCCTGCGTTGAAAGAGGCTACGTATAGACGGAGGCACACCGGGGGCGCCGTATAGGTATGCCATAATACTCTCCTGCACGGTCTCCTCTCTCTTTCTTTCTTTCTTTCCGTCTCTCTCTCTCTCTCTCTCTCTCCCATTCTGGTTTCAACCCGCGAGAGTACGAACGACAGAGTAAACGAGCCAGCCAAGAGAACGGAGAAAAAGGATGTAGACGTACGTAGCGGGTAGACATTTCTGTGTATATTTTATCGTGCACATATTGCGACTCGTTCTTCGCGGCCGTGCCAAGCCACACAGCGCACACGTACACCGTCTATGTGGTACGCGTGCTACACGAACCGTGTGTCCCAGGGAACAGAGACGAAAAATACATGGGATCGAAGTTACAGGGATGTGCCAACGCTGGGCGAGGCAGTTCGAAGAGCGAGAGAAGAAGACACGAGAGGGCTGCACCCGATGGGAAGAAGAAGATAGAATCGCGACGAGAGAGAGAGAGAGAAGACAAGTGTGGGCAATAGGTAGGAGAGAGTACAACAGGGGGCAACATGTGTGCGTGGAGAGGTCGGCGCGCGCGGTGGCACGGAGAGCTCGATTTTTCCGATAGCGAATTTTGCTCTTCGTTTTTTCTCCGACCACCGTTACCCTCTCCCGTACCCTCCATATTTCTGTCGCCGTCCCTCTTTCACCCTCTCATCACCGATTCACCCTATCCCGTCGGCACCGGCGACGTGCACCACGTTTTCCCCGGCGTACCATTCGTTCCACCACCCCTGTCCTCTCTCGACCTCCACCCCTACCCTTCACCTCTCTCCTTTTTTTATCTCTGCCGTTCTCTCTCAATCTCCATCTGCTCCTCCGCCTCCACCGCGTAGCGCGCGGCCCCGGCGACCAAACCGATGGCGCTGCAGACACAATAAAACGTGGAAAAAGCGATGGTCAACGTACACGCGGACGGACGTGCGCGGGGAGAGAAAGAGCGCGACGGACCCAGCGATCGTGCGACCGTGTATTAGGTTACCCATACGGACAGAGGGACAGAGAAATCGCGCCGGTCGACGGTTTTGAGAGGTTATTCATGAAGCACCTGACGAGATTCCACGACCACAATTTTTTTTTTTTTTCTTTTCCTCCTGTTTTCCTTTTTGTCCTTTTCGAGAGCACCAGGGGACAAAGGATGCCGGAGGAACGATGAATCCTAGATTTATGAACACAGGAGGTCCATTCAGTAGCCATCGTAATCTTGCTCCGAACCGATCGAATAGATAAAGGGATCCTAGGTCTCTGGGTACCCCCTTTCTTCCATCTAAATCCGCTTCTACGTTACACGGAACGCAATAACGTTTCTCGATAAGCTTCGACTTAAATAACCAAGCGAATTTCCAACGACCAATTTTATCGAATGAAATTGGTTGAAGAGAGAGTGGGAAGCATTAAACTGCGAAAAATCGAGATACGCGAAATCGCAGTGTAACGCGCGAAATCTGCACAGGAAGGAAATTAGTAGAGAAAATACGGGAGAGATGGGGGAAGGGAAAGGGACGACGGGGCGTGGTATCGACCAGTCCGGGTATTTTGCAACGCTTTTTCGCGGATGTACTCGTTAAACCGATAAATGAATAATGAGCAGACTATACGGGGTTTAACACGGCGCGAGCCCGGAGTGGGAACGGAAATGGGGATGAAAGGATCGGAGGGAGAGAGGAGGACGCAACGAGTCGAACGCAAAACAACGAAATCGAATCACTCTCGGTGGCCGCCGGTACTTTTCATGCGTGAATTTTCCGACTGCTCGACACGTATTGCAGCTGCGGAATCGTTGGTAATAGCTTTAGCAAAATCGAGAGTAATGCCCGAAAACATTTACAATACGCGTCGCTTGCCGCGAATAAAAACGCGTCGATCGTTTTGCGGCGATAATACGCGCGCTGCGTGCAACACGAGCAACAACAACAATCAACGATAGCGGTACTGAATAGTACGAAGAAAAAAGAAAAAAAGAACAAAAAGAACAAAAAAGAACAAAAAAGGAAAAAAAAGAAAAAAAGAAAAAAAAGAGAAAAAAAATGGAGAATTAGCCAGAGGGTAGAGTATGATTGAATGAAAATTCAATAGAGACGACCGGTCGTAACGATCGTAATAAACGTCCATAAAAAGGCTACTCGAATTGGAGTAACGCTCGAGCCTTTCTCCGCGTTCTAAAAGCGTTAAAACAAATTTCACGCCAGGTTTAAGTGGTACTATCGCTAACTCACGTGCACACGTAGAAAACACGCGCATACACGTGGACGGAAAAATACCGACCATCCTCTGTTGTGCGTTACGTTTTAACGAGCGTGTGTATTCCGTGCGTGGTTCGAGCATCGATGCGAAACCAGTGATTCGAGACGACAATTATCGTACAGGTATATAACAGGAAAACGTAACAGGTCGACTGCGGTCTGATGGATGATGATGATGACGGTAATTGTCGGGAATTACCCGACGTTAATTACATCCAAGCGAAATCGAGCGCGTTTACACCGCCATTCGCAGACACTTACCAGACTGACCGACCGGCCGACCGCGTTAATACACGCCCGATAAATTCGATTCGAAACGTCCGCGCGTTTGCCGTCCCGATATTTTACCCTCTCGTGTCGTCGGAGCTGTTACTCATCTCGCCCCTTCCGCCCGTCCACCCTCTATACTCCCGTTGTCTCGTTTCCGCTGACAATTTTCCTCCCTTTCGCGTTCCTTTTATTTATTTATTTATTTTTTTTTTTTATTTATTTCCTTTTATTATTATTCCTTTCCCTTTTCATTTCCACGCGGACGACAACTCGTCATAAACGCAAACGATTAATCGCCTCGGTCGAATATAGCAGACGCGAGGGTGGTTTGGCTTCGCTTTTATAAACGCGATCGGGCATGAAACTGTGCCGCAGAAATATGATCGTGTAAACAGCTTCTGACACGTCCTCCATCGAAATTTTACAATGGTCAACGTGATTCGCGTTAACTGTGGTTACACGTAACTCGAAAGCTGCGTGTAAAAACGCTCGGTATCGTGCTGGATACAGCTTCACGATTCTCCTGTACCAATCGAATCGTCGTGTTCTATGGAAATTGGATCGTTCGTCGGGGCTGGTAATTCTTCTTATTTATCACGGTGGATCGTCGGGAAGACGTACGCGAGCCGCGACCGAAGAGAATTCCTCACGGCCTTGTTCCACTTCGCCTGGCAAAAATAAAGCACGCGGCAGACCTTCTGCATAAATCTCGACCGGATTTATTGAACGTGTAACCCGCGTCGACCGACAGGCGGAGAGAAAAAAAAAAAAAAGACCTGCCTCCGACCGATGTCTTTCCCTAGAGACTGCGTGTTCCTCGCTCCGAAACTTCGGACTCCTTTGCTTCTATTTTGATCTAAATACTCGTGGTTTTCGCTTTAGCTATCCGTGCATCTTGCCATTTACGCGGTAATTTTTAATAAAGCTATATTTACTTCTGCACACATTTATGCACATACCAAAGATGACTAACAAGATCTATAAGGATAGTTTTTTATTTACCGGGCCACTGGTTAATTTATAAATCATCCCATGAAATTTTTATCGCTGTTCCTCTACAGCTACTTTTACCTCTCTTCATCTTTCACCCTTTAATACATTTCTTTCTCCTTTTTGCAACCACCGCGAGGGTTTCCCCCGACACGAAGTCCGATTTACGATTTGAGGGGTGCATCCGGCCGGAACTACGCGCGAGAATAGAAGGAGAACACCGTCGGAAGCGGAGGAAATAACGGGAGCCCGGCTACTAAATATTCAATAAACGCGAGCATTATTCCTAGCACGTCGACGCGGAAGCTGGCTTACGGAAGAGTGCAGGTGAAGACGTAAGGCGAGAAAAATCGTGAAGATGGTGAAAGAGTGAGTAGGTTAGACGTAAAAGAGAGTGGAAGAACCAAAAGGAAGAAAGAAGAAAGGCTATTTATCCTCCGGTGAGAATTCGCAATCGAGATTCCCGGATGGGCGTGCGGAGAGATACGTTTCGTCGTGTTGAGAAAACCTGTCTGTGTTCTAAAAATTGTACAAGAACCGTATGTTTCAAAAATTACAAAAAAAAAACAAAAAAGAATAAAAAAGAAAAGAGAAAACAAAAATGGCCGGTTAAAAGATCGACAAGGAGGATAGCGGCGCGCACGAAGCGTAACTGGAGAACGGTTCTCGATCTCGGTCGTTTCGAGCGACTCGATAAATTTTCATGATCGGACCTCGTAAATGAATCGCCGGTAAAAACGGACGAAGATGTGTACGTTAATTGACGACATTAATGTCTGGAATGCCGTAAAAGCGAGCGCGAAATGAAATACGACGCTTCTCTTGCCGAGCGTTCCGCTTTTGGTCCGTCTCACCGCCAACAAATTATACCGCCGGAAGATGCCGTTTTTCTCTCTCTTCTTTGTGAAAAAGGAAAGCAGAAATGAGCATGGAGGACAGAAAAGGGGTAGAAGAAGCAGGGACGACGAAAGAGCGCTTCGAAGGAGAGAAAAATTGGGATATTTACAATGACGGTCACGATCGAGCGACGAGAAAACGGGAAATTCAAATCGGCCGATCGCCGCGATGAATATGGATGTCGGCTGGCGCAAGAAAAACACGACGGGTAGATCTTTGTGATGCAAATTTTTGCGACGGTCCTTGTCTTTATTAATATCGAGAATCTGTTTTCGACGGGAAGCACCATCGCCCTCTAGGGGAAAAGGAGAGTCCATCCTCTTTTCTTTTTTTTTACCTCTCCACCCTGAGTTAATTCTCGATATCAAACGAACCACTTCCGATTCTATTTCTGCCTGTTTACTCGGCAAACAGATCGCCCAGGGGCCATTAAGAGGCACCAGAAAGCATTATGTACAGAGAAATACACCGGCGGCAACCTTGCGCCATTTTTCTTGCGGCTCTTGCGACAAATCCTGTTAAGATATCGTCAGAGGAATGACGTAGACGCGTTCTCTCAAAGAGGGTCGCGAGAAATGTAATTTTTCCGCACAAACAATGAATTGTGACATCAAATGGTCTGAAAACGTAAGTTCAAACCTTACTTTACGACATCCTGCACGGAGACTATTTCGAGCATTAGGTTTAACGCGGAAAAGAAAAAAATTTACGAGCGACCTAGATAATTTCGTTGACGCGCTAGAGACTGCCGAACGAAAATTTTTCAATGTAATTTTAGTTTAAATATACCAATGACCGTAACCTTTCATTCGTATCGAAGCATTTGATTTTATCTCGATATCAAAAAAAGAAAATAAAAAAAAAAAGAAAAGAAATTCATTTACCGTAATACACTTTGTTGCTCCCTCCAACGCTATCATCGACACAATACACGCTCGCGAAAAAGAAAAAAAGCACCCCGAGGCGCAGAAATACCCTCAATAATTCGTAATAAAGGGCTGCTGCTAGCCCGGTCTCTGCTTTTTCTCCATTCGAAAGTCGTCGGAAGAAGTCGTACGGAGGCCTCCCTCCAGTGCAATTTGCATGTTATTACCTTGTTTACATATTTATTCAATAGCCAGGATCCCCAGGGAATCGTCTCCCTAATCCAGACCTCCCCTTCCTTTTAATTTCGGATTAAGGGTGACGCGCGAAACCGCCTGGCCGAGCGATTAGTAAGTCGCCCCACGGATATTGGCCGCTTGCTCTCTCTCGCGCACCCGCGCGCGCGGGCGTTCACGCGTCATGAATGAAAACATAAATTTCAGCGGGGCACGTCGAGCTATCGCGCGTTAAGTCAACGAAGTAATTACTATACCGGTGTGCTCGAGCTACCGGTGCACGTGCGTGTACAACATCGACGCGCGCGCGTAATTTCACCAACGTACACGGACACAGCGTTACATACGGGCGCACAGAGGCGTACGAATGAAGGGAACAACTCGTATACATACAATTCACGGCTTCTATCGGCGCGGTTCGATGATATTCATTTGAAATTCAAATGAACGCGAGAGAAGGCTTACCTGTTTATGCATTTCCACGTTCAGGCCGTAGGACATCTCGTAATACTGGAAGAATGAAAAAAAGGTACGATATATTAGACGTGAGAGATATAAAGTGGCGAGAGGTGCGCGCGAGGCAATATCGAAGAAGCGTGCTGGTACAAGCGTTAACGCGATGCTTGTGCAACGGTACGCGAGCGGCGAACGTAAAAGCAGTTCTCTCTTGTCTCACGGCCGCTGGCGCACGTTAGCACGAGGAAACGTGAGCAACATGCATCGGTGAAAAGCGCTTCGAAACATTGATTCGTGCGATGAAAGAGAGACACAGGAATTCGTATAATACCGTAGAAACCTACGCCAGGAGTCTCGACTTTGTTTTCTGTTCGCTGCGTTTGCGTTTCCATTCAACCGACCACTTTAATCGTTTAGCTCCAGAAGACTCGTATGCATTCTTGAGAAGTCGTTGCATATTTGCCAAGACACGGAGTAGGTGTTTGATAAAAATTCGCGACAAGGTCGGTGCATGGTGGATTTCTTGTCGTCGGGTAAAAAAAAGAAAGAATAAAAAAAAAGTTCTTTTCGTTATTCCTTTCTTACTCCCTGCTTGTGTATAGTTTTGAAACATCCTCCATATACGGCTGGTAAACTCAGATCGATAATTGGATATTTATTACCAAACTAACAACTCTGACACGCACTCGCGAATGTTGGGCGAGTAAATTATACTGAAAATTGCACTGCTCCGTAAAAAATCAAATCCGATAGAAATTTATGTCCGCGTACTGCTTCGATAAATCAATATTAAGGAATGTAAAATTTAACACTTCCCAAGTACCGTAGCAACCGAGTTGCAAATACTGCTGGTACCTGTACGTTTGGCGTTCCTTACGGAGCACGACATAACTAAAGGATTAATTGATTCCATCGACAGCGTATCGATCTTGTTGCACAAGCATATTGGCGGGACACGCGGTCCCGATCGAGAACGATCGAGATAAAACGAATTTGTGCCAGAAGCCGAACGATAAATAATTTCGCTGGCAACCCGAACGAAGAAGAAGTTTCAAGGCGGCAGAAGTAAGCCAGCCGAGGGCTCGATCGAGTGTACTCAGCCGCAACTTATTATGCAACGCGTGATTCAATTGCACCCAATCGGTCGGATCGCCGGAGGAACAAGGTAGCCCCGTCGATCTCGACGATCGATCTTCTTTGGCTAATGGAACGCACTTTGTATTAACGCCGCCCATTATATAACTATAATACTCTCGCAAAACTCTTCCTCGGGGTACTGCGAAATTTCATCGTGCCCGAGACGACGATGGTTTAACACGAAATATCGAAAGTAAGGAGAAGTTCCTGAGAGATAAAGACGGAGGGAAGAAGACAGAGGATTGGATGTAGTCGGTTAAGCCGAGCAGAAGGATTCCCAAGGGCTAATCGAATTATCGAGTTACCTAAACCGAGATGCTGCTCGAATTCGTAATAACGTCTAAAAGAACCCTTCGAAGAGGGTCTTTAGGGCCGGTACACGGCTGCCGAGAGCCGAGATTACATCGATCGAACGAGATTACGAAAAGCGGGCCAAATTGAGCCGTAATGCGAGATCCCGGCCAAGAAGGAGGATAAACGCGCGGAGAAAACGAGAAAAACGAGCGAGGAATCGTTCTACCTACCCACCCGACGATTCTCTTCGACTACGAGGACTTTCCTTGTGTACGCCCGTAAGGGTACACGCGTGTCCGTGCGTGTACGCGACGTCCAAGACCGGTTTCTCGTAACATCGTTTCTACATCGTGTGTACAAGATCCCGGCTTAATTCACCTACCGGACAACGGTTCTCAACTTTCATTTCTGAACTCAACCAAGAGAAAACGAAGGATAGAAATTGGTATAAAGAAAAAAAGAAAAAAACTAATTCCTTAAGCGACAAAAATTTGTACACGATTATTTTTAGGATTTAGGATTTTTATCGGCGCGCAATATTTCTATAAGTTCATCCTGTTTTTACATACCTTTGGAAAGCTGATAGATTACGCGCGCTTAAAATGTTTATTCTGTATCGCGAATCGAAAAATGTTTGATTCGAGTAAAAATATAATGAAAAAAAAATGTAGAAAAGTTAATATTTAAATTTCTCGAACGATTTCACTGGTTTACTCGTAATAACTAGGCAAATTAAGCGCAAATGTACGTTATGTACGTTATGACGTAAAAGGAGTAATTACTTAGAATCGAGGTCTGCAATTTTTAATTTCACCTTTAAAGCGTGAGAAAATACTAGGAAAACGTGGATGCCCGAATTTTCATTTTCGGAGTCGCGGAGCTTTTATCGCGGTTACGTTTCAGTGGAAAATTTCAGAGATTTTCTGAATCGTATGAAAGGTAAAAATCCTTCTTTTGTGTTCTTTTTTTATTCTACAAGATGATATATAAACACACCGCTTTAGAGATTGGAAAACTAGAAAAGTTCGAATACACGAGATTCATAAAACGTGCAGAAGAACCACTAGGAACGTTTCACTCGATATGCATCTTTCAACGGTTACACGGCAGAAAAGCACCAGTCGGGGATCTATATTTTTCTCTCCCCACGGTAATCAGAATACGTTCCGACAGTTTGGCCAAGCATTCGAGAAATTCCCAATACGACCTTCCTTGAATCTCCGAAACCCATTTCCCCTGTATCGATCACCACTTTTTTACGGTGAAAATTTTTCCAATAAAACTCAACAAAATTCCCCGATATATCTGTTCAGCTTTTGAACAGTTGGTTCACTGCCTACTCAACTTTCCATCCCCTCAATTATGACTCATCTTCCGACTCGTGGTTCTGACAATGAGTCATCGCAATGGCCCCGACGAAACTTGCGTACAACGGAAGAACGTCACCGAGACGTGTATGGAGGACATAAAAAATTTTGTTCCGCCACTGACTATGCAGGTGGGGAAAAAAAAACTCGACGACGACATACTGGAGTAAGGTAACAGTTTGAAAAGAAAAAAAAAAAAAAGAAAAAAGGATACACGACTTACGATGAAGCTGGTAAGAAGCAGAAGAAAAGGTAAAAAGAAAAAAAAAACAGTAATCGGTAAGTTTAACGATTCAGAACGATGCAAAGTAGTTATATTATTCTTCGAACCAAAAGTAACAGCTACTGTAAAAACGGTTTTTATTGCTCGAAGATCACGAGATGGTGTTTTAATATATCAACGGCAATTTCCAGCGGGGAATTTATTT
>SMSQ01006202.1:171667-198387 GCA_019453375.1 Ctenoplectra terminalis
GCTGCAGGATTTAAAAAAAAAAAAAAAAAAAGGGTTACGTTCTACGAGGGTACTCGTATGTACGGTACTCGTTACGTGGAATAAAAAATTCTTGGTAAGCGTAGCTCGAAAAGCATATACTGTCAGAGATAGAGCCGATTTTTTGTGAACAAAGATTTATCTAATAAACTTGATTCATTACGGAAATATTACTCATTCGTCTCTGTGATTGCTAGTTATGACTAATCAATGACACAGCTTGGAGAGTGTAACAACGCCGGCTTATTATTTAAATGGCAGCAATGGCAAACATCAATTTTAGGTCATGGAAAGAATCCACAGTTCGTAGATACGAAAATTGTAAGTATTTGTGAAGATACGAAGACGCATACATCTTTTGTAAACAGCAAGATTGCAAGATAAAACTAATCCTCAAATCATATTTGTCAAACAAAAACAAATAGAAAAAAAAAAAAACAATCTGTGTGGCTAAAACCAGATAGTTGCCTCCAACAATCTCCGATAACGTGAATTTTTTCGATCTACCTCTACTAAATATTTTTTTATCCAATTTAGCGAGTACCGTACGATCTCGATATGCGTAACTTTTTTCCAACACCCTGTACATTACAATCGTAATAAATAAAAAAAGAAAAAAGAAAAAAGAAAAAAGAAAGAAAGAAAGAAAAAAAGGAAGAAAAAGTGACAAAACGAGAAAATCGACAGCAGAGCGTTCAATACCCGATCTAAAACGAGCCCCAGCTGGCAAGCGTACTCCATCAAAGCAAACGTTGCTTTTTCATCGGCGAGAATCGATCTTTATCGACAAGCGGCGGAGCGTTATCGCGCTCGACCGAAATAATAGGCGTTAAATGAAAAATTAATTTCCATTGATCTCGTTCGCGCAACAATATACGATGAAACGACACGACCGACCGCAAATAAGGTCCCTTTTATGGCGGAAGTAATTTTTTAACAACAGGACCGCGTCATATTTTTGTTTACCGACCTGACAGCGAAATAGACTCCAGGACTGCCGCTTTTGCGTTCCTGCAAAATTGCATCCCTCCCTTCCATTCCGTATAATAAATATGTGCTCGTAATAGTTGGGTGCGCTGCGTAACACCGTATGCAAAACCTTCTCTGTGTTGGTTCTCGCAGAACCGATGCGTACGTGTGTAAAAATGTGCGCTCGTGTATGCGCGCGCGCGTGTGTGTTTATGCGGTACGCTTTTCCACCCGTGTTCCTAGCATTTTACGAACGGTCAGCAACAGCTCGGACATCGAGATAATTCTTCTCGGTTTTCCCTGCATTATAGCACCAATTACGCAAGAATTATGTTTTACGATATTTTTCTTCGCGCGCCGGTTCGCTGGGCGGTAGTTCAGATACCGTACCGTAGCTACGAGCGACACGGTTCGTTGTTGTCAAGAATAAAAAGCGGCGTATTATCATTTAACGAGCTGTATCATAGCTTATTAAAAAAGAGAAACTCGACGATTGCCTCGAATCGATGCTGTTTAATTTCTGTAAACGGTAAAAATTGATACGATCCGGGAGAACGCGAGTACGCTGTATAAACACCGAGAGAAACATACAGATGTTTCGACGAAATTTATATCTCGATCGGTCGTTACGTTTCAAACATCCCACGAGCTGTACTAAATTAATTACGCGATATGGAATTTGTTTAACGAATCTGGGACGGCAGGGGGCAGAGAGAAGCTAAAAACACGCCTTTTGTAATCTGGGAACAACGGGTGGATGATGGTGTACCGTGTGTAAACGTATCCTTTTACGTTTCTTTTTTTTTTTTTTTTTCCATTCTTTTCCCTCTCGGCTTACCATCACGTAATGCCTCTGTATCTCTATTTTTTCACTGGCCAGTTTCTCGCACTCCAATTTGAGGCTGTATAAAGGGAACAAGAACAAGAGCATTAATATCCAGCAGCCCTCGAGAAGACGAAGCCTTTGTTTGTCTCTTCGTTCGTCGTTGTCGTCATCTGTTTCGTCGTAGTCGCGACATTAAATTAAAACGTGCGCGTTCGCGTTCCGTGACAATGAAACTAACGAGAAAAATTGTTACGTCCGAAGAGAGAAACAAAGAGTTGAAACAAAAAGTTGAAGCAAAAAGTTAAAACAGAGAGAGAAAAAAGAAAAAAAAAAGAAAAAAAAGCGTACGGTGGCTAATTCCCGACAACGAAAGGAGTAAGATCAGCGGCCTCTTGCAGTCGGCTTCGAACAAAGAATAATAACCCGATGACTATCCTCGTAAAACGCACACCGTAGTAAAAACGACTTCCCTTTTCCGCGTACAGTAGACACTGGAAGACATATTTTTCGTACCTGCAGCCTTTTACGAGCAGGCTCGTAATTCGTCGCGATGGAGGAAGCTTCTGTTCGCAACGTATCGTATCTCGAGTATCTAATTATCAGTCACGGAAACGTTCGATAAAGGCAAACATTCCGGGAAGCAATTTTCATTCGTTACCCCGTAATTGGACGGGACAGGTTTGACGGAAGGAAAAAGGTCTGGGACGATTAACTAATCTCGCGATCGCATCGGCAAGGAGAAATTGAACGACTCGCGCGCAAAGGTACCCGGGAGGACGCAAGCGCCACCGCGGCGAGAGAGGGACTCGTCGATGAAAACTGATAGGCAATTATTGTTCTCCGTTCGATTCTGGAATCGCGGAAGCGAAAGTTCATCGAATTCATGCCGTGCTTCGACCTTTGCCGTTCCAGCCGCGACGCTATACGATATAGGGAACACAGCGTCGCGACCTGTGATCGACAGACGGTATTATATCGCTCGTGTACAGGACAGTCGTGGATCGAGTAATGTAGCCCGTCTGATTGCTAGTCGATTGCGATTTCCACGTTCGATACCGGTGACGAGGCGCGCGTGCTCCGTTTTACGCATGTTATCGGACTTCTTTGAAACTCCGTTGGCTAAATTATTCGATTAATCGTGTTAGAGATTTTAGTTTTTTAGTCGTTTTTATTCAATCGCGCTCTCGTTTCATTGATAAAAATCTACTAATTTTTTTACTAAGAAACGGATATTTTTAGCGTATTATCAACACAATTTTCTTATATTCCCGCTTAATAATTTTCGCGAAAAAATGGTTAGCTCTCGATCAATGAAACTACTCTAATCGCGAGTAAACTTCGGTAACCGTGTAAGAAGGAACCGAACACAAGAAAAGGAGCGCCACAGGTCCGTTTGGCCGCGTCACGATAACTTAGTACGATATTAACGAGCGGTCGAACGATAATTCTGGTTGCGCGACCGGCCCCGTGAAGCCCATTAATTATTTCAGATTGACGCCGGGCAACAATTTATAAGCCGTCTTATCGAGTCTGCTTCTCTCCGCCTGTGAACGTTTCAAGACATAAATACGCGGAAACGCGCACCTGTTCCTCATTGCACGTATAGCCGCCGCGAAATTCTCCGTGGTTCGGGCTCCCTCAATTTGTAAACGGCAAATTTATAGCCCCCATCCCCCATCCATCGGTCCCGGCTCACACTACTCCTGTACTCTTGCGGAATCGAGTTCACGAAAGCATTTATCGGAGCGTACCACGTTTGATAATAAAACTAACGCCGCTCCGCCAGTTTCCGCATCATCGAGCGTATAATACAGACATAAAATGAATTATTCCGTGCGATCGCGCTGTTTGCACGGAAAATTCCCCGCTGCTCGTGTAATCTTTCTACCATGTTGTTCCCGGACACAAGCTGCATTCGTTGCATTATTATCGAAACTGTCGAAAATAAATCATCGAACGCAGGAAGATACGCTCTCGCGTATGGTTTTCTCTTTTTTTTTCTTTTCCAATACCGAAAAATTTGTAATTAACATTTTCCGCGTTAAATGGATCATCAAACATCCCACGATACTCGTAAAAGAACAAAACATTTCGGTCGGACTCGAGTAACATAAGCGTAACGAAAAATCGAACCATCAGAAATTCGAAACAACTGCTATTCTGTCTTCGATTAGGTATTCCAGTGCAACTTTTTCACGCGACTATCAAGCACAGCCGAAAAGGGTAACCTTTTCCATGGACACGGCACTTGTTAAGCTAAAAGTTTCGCTATGCCTGGACGCACGGTCGAGCGCGATCAAACGGAGTTGCAGCGGAAAGTGTTACGATCATTAGTCACGAACGCGCGTTCCCGTGGCAAACATTTTCATTCTCGGTTCGGTCGAACGCCGCGTCGACCCGAGATCCGGGGCGTGGCCCAGGAAAAATCGAGCACTCTCTGGAAGAGTTGGTGTGCAACGAGTGCGAAATTGGCTACTTTCTGACTGCCCTGTACAGAGGCATGAGCGCGTCGAAATGTCGCACGCGGCTCACGTATGTCTCGCACATATTTATGCATGTATGCACACAGCCCCAGGGGCTCTCCTCTCTTTTTCCCTATCTATGCCTATCTCTCTCCTGCGCTTTCTCCCCTTTCTGTCCACGTGTCGCTGTGACACGAAACAGCAATTTAAGTTTCCGTCGTCGGTGGAAATCGTGCGACACGTGACGTCGCGAATTAACACGTTAAAGGGTCGGGACATAAATTAACGTGTCAAGCCGCCGATAAGAATCGCCGGGCATACGGTGAAAACCGACTCTTCGTTCGAAGAAAGTTCTCTTATCGGGCAACTTTTCTCCGCTGGTTGGCTGCTTGCGTGTGCCTGATCGTATCGCCTGATTACCCTCTATATTCCTATACTTGTTACGTTTTTACGACGTTATTTATTTCGAACGACCGGCCGAGTGGAACGTAACGGGTGACTAGAACGAAAAGTGGCCGAGGAAAGATTTTTATAATCGGGCAATTGTATATTTTGGTTGCTCCAACAGCTATGTTACTTTTTCGCATTACGTAAACATGTATCTGATAACAGTTTCGACGAGACAGATTAATTAATCGGTTCGTTGCTCGGTCGATTCGTTGTACGGTCGAAGTAAAAAGTATCGGTGCGTCGAACTTGTAATAAATCAAATTGATTGAAACGATGAAAAACTGAACACCTCTAGGCACACGGTACGTCGTTTCATTAGTTAATGAAATAGTTAGACGGTACAGAGGTACGAGGCGAATAGCAATAACAAGATGAATTTTATCCAACACGGTTAATCTTGATATTTGCAACAAGCCATTCGACGTTCTTGGACCGAATATAAATTGTATTCAATTTCCTTGAAAAAATTTAATATTAAAAAAAATGTAAAGAAGTTATTTAATAAGTGCAATTTTTCATTTTAATTCTATATTAAATTGCTTTTCTCGCGATTTACCTCCGAAATTAATTTTTCGAACAACTATTTTAAAAAATAAAATACAGAGGGTAAACTGGAAACCAAACCTTTTAAGATATTAAAAAACACGATACGATATATCTACGCGCAAGAGCGATCGTTCGAGAGAGAAAAATTGACTAGCGTACGTGATAAAAAGGAAAATATGTTACGGGACGGTTCGCGAAGAAGCCGAATGGCTCGCAGACGCGTAACGCGCGTGCATAGAATCGAAACCGGGAGGGCTGCTCGTCCTCTAGGCTATGTGCATACTTCAGTGTGCATAGCTTCCGCTCGGACAAACAATTCTCTGCCTCTACATCTGTCGGTTTGTCTCTGTTCGCTTCGCCTACGCGCCGGTACGACGTTTGCGCAAACATTTCCGAGATAAGATCCGGCGTATGCTCGAAGGATTGACTCTGGCCGATTAATTACTGTCGTGAAATAAATACTAGTTTGTTGATAACTGTGAGGAAGAAATACGGGACCAGGGAAATGTGATTGTACGAAGTAAACAAAATAACCAAGTGAAAATGGAAAAAGTCAAGAGGGAGAGCTTGATTTACGGTCATTGAAAACGAAGGTCTACCTGTGATACTGTGTCTGAAGAAAGTTGAAGTCCTCCTTGATACGATCGCACAACTCGCCGATCGAGAATTTATACTGCTGCCCAGGCTGTGGCGGACCCTGAAACACCAAATAAAACCAAAAGGTCAGTTCATCCGACGATTCGAAAAGTTTTTCGTTCATCCGAACACACCGCGCGATGTTCTCCTTGCGCAAAAAATCGTTCCCAAGGATGAACACGCGAATTTTCACACGGTGAACCCTTTTTCCCTCGACTTGTGCGCGTAAAAATGCGAAAACGCACATTCGAGACCACTCCTTGCATTGTTACATTTTATAATATACCGAAGAAACGAGTATAATTACCCCTTAACTGTACCTAGACGAAGTTAAATACCATTTGTCTGCGCACAGAACAATGCTTTGAATAGTTTCTTTTATAGCATCGTTAGATATTCCTATAGCTGTGTACTTAATTTTATTGTTAAACGGAATAATAAAATTGTATTCGCGTGGTGATATCAGGCATTTTAAATACTTTAGATGTGAACAAACGATACGAAGAATCGGAACGATAAATTAAAAAAAGAATACAATGAAAAAGGTAACGGTATGTTATTAGGATAATTGGTCTAAGAAAGTACCATCGAGCGAATAATATATGCCATCTAACTACGACTAAACGATCAAATTTCTAACTCTTCAAACAAACCGTGCGAAAAGCTACTGCACGCTCTCTCATATTTGCATAAAACAATTCATTTCCTATATAACACCAAGGCATGCTTTCAAACTTCCAATCTATGAAGTACTTTCTCGCGCGTTTCAGTGCAGCGTCGATGGTTGAAAAGGAAGCCCTCGAAGCAGCAGACGACTAAAAGGTTACCCTTAAACGACTCTGGTTGATCTTGTTTGCATCCATGCAACGTCGGCGTAGGGGCGAGAGGCAGGGAAATATTTTCTCGTGTCTCCAACTTCCATCGAGCAAGTTTGACGAACATGGAACGAGAAAGGCTCGGTCGCGATTTCGTCGGAATGGATTGTTTATAAGCTAGTCGAGTGTCTTCCAGACGCAATGGTTCGTCGTGATTGCGTACGGAACGAAACGGTAATCCTTCGATGTGCCGGATGCACTTGTCACGGCCCACGTAAGCAGCCGCCTCGAGGCATGCACACAAACGCAACCGGCATAAGCGGCGGAAATCGTGCCGCTGCTTTGGCTTCCGTTCGTTGATTACGCCTCCAGTTTAAACCTGCCCGTACTCTGAGACGTACACGATCTGCGCTTCTCTCCTCTTCTCGCTGCCGACAATTTTAGCTCGTAAAAGCTCCTCGTAGGAGCGAGCGAGCGCGAGGAAAAAAAGGATTCAGGAAACACTTTAGATGGAAATCGACTCTCGTCGACCGCGAGAAACATTGTTTCCTAGCGAATATTCGCCGGGGAACGAAGTTTCTCGTAAAAGCGTAACGCCGCCAGATATTGCCTCGCCGGCTGCAAAAGATGCAACCAACTACCGCTATCCTTTCGAGGATAATCGACCCGACTTCAGTTTGTATAATCGTACGGTAATTGTCGTTAATTAACGGCGTCGAACCATCATCTGAGTCTATTATTAATTAGCTGGTTTTCGATAAAAAGGAAGGATACGAAGGAAACGAAAAAAAGGAAATAAGGAAAAAAGAAAAAAAAAAAAATAATCGTTGAGAGCCTTGGATGTTTCCTCCGTTTCCTGCACTCCTTATACAGCTCCTTGTACGAGACTCCAATATCCCGAGTCTTCTACGTTTGTATCTGGTGTTTCATGAAATTTACATTACACCCTCGAACAGGATACGAGCACGGACACCTTCGAGAGTGCCTTTGACAAGTCCTTCTTACGATTCAAAGGAAGCGTGTCGCGAAAGAGGAGACATTTCGGGCACATCGGTCGGATTTTCTGCACCGATCAAAGATATCTCGGTTATTTTATGAAATCGTTTTCTCATCCTTCAACGATCGATAAAGATCCGTTCCACGTATCTCGTCCTGATCGCTTTGATTCTCGTTGAAACAACGGGCACGAGAGAGTGTCAGGAACGGCGGAAATAGTGGTGCAAATTCGGTTGCCGCTCCGGCATTTGAGAGCCCGATGGAAACCCACGCTTACCGACTTTGGCGGCAGCTGTACCAGCGCCCACGACCGTAAAAGCCACATTATTACCGGTAGTACCGCTGCTACCCACCTCCGTATACCTGTCGGTAATAACGTTACGAGCGTGTTATCGATCGTTTTGCACGTCGTACCCCGCAAAACGGATACGCCACGACGGCCTCGTAAAAGCTGAAATAGTTCTCCACCTCCTAGTCCGCCTCCACCTCCGCCACTCTGCCACCTCAACCCTCTATATATCATCCTGTCTCTCTCTCCCTCTTTCTCACTCTCCTTCTCTCTTCGTTGCTCGTCGTCCTTTCGCTCGAGACCGACAGGAACCACCTATACGCGTTATTTTGTACAAGCTTGGTCCCGTATTTCGTGAGCTTTAATAAAAACGTTCAAACGTAAAAGTTTGAACGGCGTACACGCGCACCAGACATATTTTGGAAAGCTTGAAACGAGTATAAAGGGTGGGGTTTTTTTTTTTTTTTTTTTTTTTTAGAGCAACGCGACGCGAGGAAATTAACGTTTCTGGAAATCGTACCGTTGAATTCAGAGAATTCAGAGAAGCGTTATTTCCCTTTTTCCTATTTTTCCAGCCAAATTTTATATTTTAATAACTGTAATAAAGATACGTCTGTTACACGCGAGTTAAATTGTATGCGTGCAAGAATGAGCGTTACTGTGAAATTTTGAAAGAACGTTTATGGTCACTTTATTCAAAATGTTCCGGCTTATGAATAATTACTACAATTTGCACGATAATTCCATACCTCATTATGAGATTCATAACGAAGAGAAAAGCGGATTTCTGATATCAGTCTACAATTATTATTTTACGCATTATTTGTGAATCATAAAAGCCTCCGTACCGCTATATCCAGTAATTATCCACGGAGAATGGAAGCAAATTATACTCTATCCAACCCGTTCCGCGAACAATCCCAAACCCAACAAAACCAAAATCGAACGATAAGAAATAAAAGAAAAAAGAAAAAAGAAAAAAAAATCTACCAAGATCTATTTCTAAATATAACCAACGATCAACGAGCGCACCTATATAAAAGGCGGACGATGATAAAGTACGAAACTTAAAAACAACTTATCATGGCTCATTTTCCCCCAAGCCTGTACACCCCTTCGGCGACGTTATCTCGAGAAACTCGCCACTCCCTTAAATCACACCACGTAACAACAGTTTCCTCGCCCTACACGCGCCGAGTAAAGATTCGCGGGGTAGCGGCAGCGCTCGATAAAAGCTAGGAAAGGGGGTTGACGCTTATGAAACAAAACTACCCAGGCGACTTTACTCGAATCGATAGGCCGTGCTTATCAGGTTAGCGTAATATTTGCTACCATCTAACGCGCTAGTTGTTGCGAAGCCGTCAAAGGCGACACCGCATATCTTATTTGTCGCGTGTTGCGAGAGCGTATCGATGTTGGCTAGGCGTTTACACACACTCGCATAGAACAAATGGAGAGCCACGTTGCGAGCATGTTTTTAAGCGATATCGAACACGTGTAAACGCGTCGAGATACCCGCATCCGGTTAACGGGCCACCTTTAAACGCTGAACCAGAGAACGAACGAACGAACGAACGAGGCGAGTTAACGGCGCTCGAGGCTCGCAAGAATCGACGGAGCCACGCGGTCTGCTGATCGGCAGAATCGTTGATCCCATTTGTCCGCGCAAAGCCACCCGCGGTTAATCCAATTAATTTATTGGCTTTCGCCGCGGAGCACCCATACTCTCTCGTTTGCGCTTACACGACGTTATACTTAACGGCACGAGCTTCCGCCGCCGCGCAACGCGATAATGCGAGCACCACGGCAGGAAAAGCTCGATCCCGGACGATTACGGACAACTCTCTTCGGTTATATCGAGAATCGTCCCGGGGTAAATATCCGAGCCGAGAATTTAATCGCTCGCGTTCCCAATTGGTTTTCTTCCATCTAAATTCAGTGGTTTCGGTTTAGGTTCGCTTTTTTTTTTTTAATTATTATTCGAACATCGAAGGTGCTAGAGATTGTTTGCGGAGAATAAAAGTGACGATATTTATCGGATATAAATAGATTACTCCATTATCGACAACGTTCGTGAGAGAATTTGGCTTGAAATTAATTGTTCTTAAAATATAAAATAGCACTTGTGCGAAAAAGAAATGTACGTTACGTGTATTTGATATTTGATCAAAGTTGATCTCGAAATTTCCACCGATTTCATTTGGAGAAAATTCAATTTCACTATCGCGTTTTCCCTTTCGGAGGAAACAAATTTCTTGCATTTCTAATATTCCATACATACCCGAAGCAGACTTTCATACTTCGAATCTTCGCATTCAAACGGCTACAACGTACACGAGTACCACAAAAGTTTAATTAAGATTTCGTGTCTGATTAAGTTAAATGTTATATCTATTTATTTGTGGAAAGTAAAAGTGAATTATCTCCTATACAACCTTTGCAATCTGGCTACCCGAAAGCTACGATTCAACGTTTACACGTACGTGCACATTTTACGAGCGTACAAACAATATTTTAATAAAACTTTCTACCTATTCAAACTACGTTATATTTTTACGAAACGCTCGTCTACTTTCAGCCGATGTTATAATACCAGTTCCGCGAAATATGTTTCATCTACTTGGGCCGTAAATAGTTTTTTTTTTCTCGTTTCTAGAATTCCACGTTCTTTATTATCTCGCAACTACGTATACGGTACGCTCGCGTCGCTACGTTATAATTGCCATTTTATGCGCGAAACCAGACCGCCGCGAATGTTTCCATTTAGAGACATTTCGCCGCGTTTAAAATGCACCGTGTATTTTCTAGAGAAATATTTTTCCACAACCCTGTAACGTGCAGCGTGTCTGATCCTTGCGGAGATCAGATTGGTCGAAGGCTCGAAAATTCTCCCGATATCGATCGACTTATCGGTTTCAATCGGTTTTAACGTTAAATTCCCGGGTCTTCCTCTCGATAAAAATTTAATAAAACAAGTTTCCGTTACTGATACGAAACGTAACAAAAATACTCCAAAACGAACGAAATAATATTTCGTACGATTCTGTGTTCTGAGAAAATGAAGAAAAATAAAGAAAAAAATAGAGAAAAATATAATTTTACACGTGCCTTGCTACGTCTAAAAATATCTCGATCCACCTAACGAAAATTTCAAGTTTCACCGATCGCCAATGATTCGTGTTCCGCAGACTGGGTGTCGATCTTCTTAAATTAACAACAAAACGCGAACGAACGATATCTCTGAAAAACGGGTGGAAACGAAGAGAGGAACGAGGGGAAATATCGGATCGAGAGAGCGGAAGATTAAATTCAGATTTTTCGATTTTAATGTTATTAGTTTAACGCGAGGACAGGATCCAATATCGTTCTCGCGCCGATTGCCGCGATCAAATAAAGGCGTAATAAATACGTGTCGTCGCTGTGAAATCAAGTTAAAACACGACGTAAAAATTTTCCCGGGTACATTGTTTGCCGTGTGCGCGCGGCAGTATCAATAATAAAACGAGCACGTTTCCCGTGTACTCAACGAAATGCTGGCCCACCTCGCTTGTCTCTCTGATTTTTTCATAGGAAAAAAATTGCTCCGATTCGCGCCGCGGGAAAATTTCATTTTTCGCTGCAGTTTAAAATATTCATCGTTTTACATCGAATAAAACGAGGACGTGGTGCCAGAGACAGAGGGAAAAGGGTTTTTGCACGCGTACACACCGTGTGCACCGGGGAGAGCTGTAGCGGAAAATGCGGTTAGCATCCGTCGAAAAGCGAAACGCGAATTATGTCGTTTCGACGAATAATGATGAGAGAGCGCAGCCGGCACCCGTCAATCAGTGTCCTTTGCGTCCTGCGACCGATTTAATTATCCGATAGTTCGACTCCCACCCTTGTACCGAAACCCTTCTCGCATCATATCCTGTCCCTCTTTTATCCCTTTCTATGTCCCATTCTTTTTTTTTCTTCCCCCTGATCGAGAGCAATCACAATAACGCGATTGGTATTCGACTGGCGAGCACTCCGAAAACTGCCCGTGAAATCGGCGACCACCGAGAAAGAATTAACGAGGAAACGTGACCGGTCGAAACAACCAGGGTTTAAAGCGGAGGGTTGTATGTATTTTAGCGTTTAGCTCGTGACATCGATGTTGGATCATAGATCGTGATACGTAACGTGGAATGTACAATTTTTGTTACCGGTGACGTAGAAAGAAGAATCGTGTTGAAGAAACATGTACCGATTGTGCGATAAAAAAAAGATAAAAAGAAAAGAAAAGAAAAGAGACATTAATATCGGCAGTTATTCGGACTGAAATAGCGCATAGATTTGATAAAAAGTCGTTCGTATTTTTGTCGATTTCATTATCTCCGTCGGTTGTCCTCTTTTCGTCGACGTCGCATTATATAGAACGCTATCCAACGTTTTACCGGTCTCGTCGTAAAAAGAAGCTTCGCGTCGAAGAAAGAACGAGCAGCATCGTCGACTGTAGTCGATACGACACAACGCGATTTCTTTTTCTTCGCGAACAGAGAGATCTATCGAACCGTATAAAACGTCTCGTTTATTCTTTCGTTTCGATGCTCCGTTTATTCTCAAAGCAACCCATCGTTTGGTACGAATTCCCGGTGAGTACGTCAAAGCTCGAGAGGACGTTTAATAGAACAAATTCCAAGAAGATGGAAAAAGGAACGATCTTTTCTGCTTCATCTTTCCTGGCTAATGTTTGTTAGCAACTCTGATAACTCTACACCCGGCACAAAGTGCATTACCTGTGCATTATAGAGATAGAAATAGAGAGAGAGAGAGAGAGAGAGAGAGAGAGAACGAGAGAAAGGGAGCGAGCAAGAGAAGTTAGGTGAGCGTGTCGTGATGCGCATTACGGCGGATAGTGGCAACAGAACCAATCAGTTGCGTTTGCAGCCACTCAAGTACGCTTAAGTGGCGCATATCAGCGCGCCTAATTACGTTAGTTCCATCGATCCTGTCGTCCACTAAAGACCCGATTATCAGCATGCATTATCGGCCGAGTTAAGGGCCCTCTATACCGTGTCCCCGGCTGCGCCTCTTCCGTGAAAGCGAAACACGCGCGTCAAACCGCTAAAGATACATTAATCATTTCGCGAATCGATCCCGGATAAGCCGCCTCTCTCCGGCGTCCGGCCGAGCGAGCTTTATACATATTAACGGGGCTGAACGCCACGCAGAGAAAGCATCGTCGCCTGCTCGCCAATTTAATTACCATAATTGCCGCGTAATAATTAAACAAAAAGTTGAAGACTCTCGCAATTACGACGAAACGGTTGCAAGCAATTCGCTCGATTTTTCGTTCAATATTCTTGATTTATCGCGAAATGCTTTCTGATAAAGAATTTTTCATTTTTTTCTTTTTTTTATTCGTAAGATGTAAGAGATTGCTAGGTAATTGGTTTCTAAGTACGTTGCGAAATATGTACGCAATGATACGAAGATGAGTCGGTATATGGAAGGATGGTACCGAACGAGAGCGTTTGAAAAAGTTGTAGAGTGTGTTTCTTTGAGTAGGAAAGCCATCGATCTAATAGCAAACGCGCGCGAGCGAAGAACTTGTAACTTACGAAAGTAAATATCTAAGGCTGCTCTTTTTTCGCTTATTTAAACAGCTATCAATTTAAAGTAAATGAAGTATAATTAAGCAAAAAAAGAGATCGTTCTTCTCTAACTTCGATAAAAAATCGATCCTCGAAAGGTTAAGTTTCATTATACAAAATATCTGAGATGCTTTCGGAATTTCAAAAATTTGAATTCATCGATTAAACAAAAACTTACTTTTGAAACGCTGCAAACTTAATCCAGTCGCGTATCAGATCAAACGCATACGATATAATAAATAAATAAAAATAGAAAATCAGAGTATAATTGGTTATTAAAAATAAGTAAAACGTAAGCAGAAAACTAAAGTCCACGGCATCCCAAATATTCTCTCAACGTATGAAACACAATTAGAATAAACGTATCAGCAAAATACGACAGCTACCACGGTATACAGCAAGAAATTCTCCACGTAATTTGTAATTTCATGTTAATCACAGGGTACGAAGCGTACACACCGAGGAACGTCTGGCACGAGATTCAGCAGGTGGAAAGTTTACGAGAAAATAGGAGTTAAACCGGAGAAGATAGCGCAGAAGGACAGAGGCGAATGGAGAATGACAGAGAAGAGCTTCGAGGGCTGGCGGTTTTCCTGGCACCGCAAAACCACCAACACGTGGCGCGGATTTCGAAACCGCCCGACGACCAGAGCCGACCGCATTCGCCCTATAACTGGACCGACTTACACCCCGTAGTTCGAAAGCCCGCCACTGGTCAAGGTCTTTGGGACTCTCACGTAGATTTAGGGGACGAAGCTTGATGTTCGAATTTTTAACGGGTCTACGTTATTTTATACCTTGTATTTATTTTATTCTTTACTATTAGCTCCTTTACCTACGACGGGTAAAAATATCATGGTAAATTTACGAAAATTCATGAGCGTGTATACAATGTTACAAATTAAAATTTACATTATAAAAACTGAATCGAAGTAAGTTATAGTTTAACGATTAATAATTATTTATAAGCTTGTGAATTAAATTAAAAATTCGAAACTTACAATTTATTACTTTGTTGGATAAAATTGCTTATACAGGGAAAATTGAATGGCGCTCGATTTTATCATTTTGATCGATTAACTGAAATCCTGTTGATACGGTTTGGGTATAATAAGGGCACGGATAAATTTAAAAAGTGGAAATGTCACACTTGAGGTATTCATTAATTTAATTCGAAACGAAACGACAGTGAAATCGACTCCTTCTCTCTTTTCCTTTTTCAGGTGATCGTTACGAGACGAGTACGCCCCGTAGCAATTCATAACCGCGGTAAATTGCTCTTTTCATTGGATCAAAAAAATGTACGCGTATACTTGACGAGCGGTTGTTCCAAAAGCATTAAGAGTCGGTTGTAATGAAGCAATATCAACCGCGCGATTAACATGATAAACAAATTACGCGCAAAGTATTCGATCAGTCGCGAACAAAGTAATAAGCCCGCAAATAAGAAAGCACTCGGGTGATTTCTCCCGGGTCTCAATTTAATCGGTCTACCTTGGACTCGATCGAGTCGCTTAATCGAAATACCACCACACGAATCACCGTACGAAGTTTTCCATTTCACGGCTGATCGTATTAATTTCTTTCGTTCCAATTCCTCCTCGAATGAGCCTGTGAACCGTTCCCACCAACCGCAGCAAGAAATCGAAATTCAATTGCAACCGGTCCAATGTTTCCCGAAGAAATCGTGACCCAACAGTCAGACACGACGACACAATTCGCAATTTCACGTCTTGCGGTTTCTCCGACGTCTCTCTGCGAAAGTAGTTTCGATCAAAGAGACACCAGAACGTCTGCTTCGACGTTCCAATACAAACGGATTAGCAGTCTCTTGCTCGGCGAAGCCGCGAGCACCGACGAACACGGAAATTATGCAACGCGATAACAGTTCCCCTAATATCACCAGACAATGCGCCTCAAGATTTGCATGAAGTACGCAGAGAGGAACACGGGACCCGAGGGGTAGACGAGAAACGAACGGTGAGCAGAGAGAGAGAAAGACGGATAGGAGCACAGGATTTAGGGGCGCGCGTGAAGAGGAGCGGAGCGTAAGCGAGCGAGAAAACGTTGCACAGAGGAGGAAGGACAAGGAAACAATGCACGCCTCGTCGACGCCGGTGTATCTTATTGATCATTATGATTATTCCCCGAAGCAGACTGTGAATTCACCCTGAGACTACGGGTGCGCGACCGACATTTGCATAAGCAATGCATTTTGATTCGTAGACCCACATTGTGAGCGGAACACGGAATGACATAAATAATGCATGGCGTAATGATCGCGCGACCGCCTCCCGTGTGTCTCTCTATCGTGAAACGGGAACGATTCTCGCGCTCATAATTCTTTGGTATGCTGGAGCGTGATTCGCAGCGTTAGCCGACCGTAAGGGATTCCTTCCACTCCCGTTACCGATAATTGAGTGATTTTGTTCATATATTGATCATAAATCGATGATACCCTATTGAACATTCTTTAACACTTTTATTATTGCGTTTACTGGGTCCTAGTAATTTTTTTCTTTCCTTTAGAAATACGTCCTATTATACGGGCTCTGGGTAAACGATTCAATCATATGTTAATAATTTATAAATAATAAAAAATTAATAAAAAATTAATAAAAAATTAATAAAAATGATCAGCACTTGAATTACCGGTAGTGATCTAGAGGCGTATAACCGATGAGATGCGTAGCACCAAACACGGCATAGAACAATAAAACAATTTTATTTTTTGATAAAACACATGCTATTTGTGTACACTGCGATCAGTCGTTTTGAGATAATGAAAATTGGAAAGGTATCAAATTCGTCTGGCAGTTAACGCGTTAATTATATAACCGATACGTGACGCGAGAAACCCTTTTCGAAATCAACGTGTTCGATTATCTAATTACGCACATTTTATCAGTACGTATCATTCCGTGATTTGTGGGAGTGTTCGATAACTAAGTTCCATTAAACTACACACCTCCTACAAAATCTGTTTTGCAACATTTAATGGGGTATTAAGAGCCTGGAACTGGAGTTCAAGAGTATTACTCCCAGCGGTACACGGTGTGATACAAGAGTGCATCAGAGTTATGCACTCGTGAAGAACTGTGCGGACAAGTTCGTGCACAATATTTTCCAAATTAATTCGATAAATCTCAAACGAACTGAACATTTCGGTAACTTTTTAAAACCTCAATTTTCGTTTCAGGTCACACGGACCAGAACAACGCACAGAACATAAATTGCATAAAACAAAGCTTGCGCAAAACCAAATTTTTAGTCTGCACAATTTTAATCGCCAAAAAACACGCGTTTATCGTACGAAACCTAACATTATCCTTTCCTTCGATATTCACCTTTTGAAGTTTCCCAACTCGGACGTATTAAACCACAAGCATTGTTTCCAAACTCGTATCTCCTTTCACTCGACACGCGGGAGAAAAGCAATCTTATCATTGGTCCCATTCTTTCACCAATAGCGCACGATGAACGGCAAAGAAGCTCGCGGTCCAAAATGAAAGAGAAACATCAGCCCGTACACCGGGACACGCTCGCCTCGATATATCCATACGGTAAATTTCTTTTATTCTTCGTGCCGGGCTGCCGCACCGTTCGAAGCGATGTGAATCGAGCTGAAAACACCTGACACACTCGGAGGAACACACACAGGCACGCCTGCACAACAGACAGTACCCCTATAACAGCTCCTCCCTCCTTTTCCCTTTGACTCTGTTCATCCCTCTCGCTCGCTCGTTCCGGCGAGCACTCGTGCAGATCCGTCGATAAGAGGCGGCCGCGGCAGTTTAACCCGCCGAGCAATTAAGGCGATACGATCGGTGCTCTCGTGAAATAACGTCACACTGTAGAGAGCTGGATACGTGGATAAGTGCTACCTCTGTGTGCCTGTCCGTCCCGTTCTCTCCCTCTGCCGCCTCTTGCCCTCTCGTTTCCGCCTGCGCCTCGTGCCTTCCATCGCATCGCGTTACGTCTCTCTCTTTGCCGGCCGTTTCACCGTCCGCGTACGCTTTCTCTATCCGCCCTTTATCTATTATGCTCCGAGTCGCGAGCGCACACAGCGACGCGTGCACGCGTGTGTTTAAACGCATGCTCTGCATCGTGTCTTCACGTACGCTGTGCACCGCAACGACCACGAGGCACCAAGACCACACGACGACAACGACGACGACTACGACGATGCTGCCAGGCGACGACAACAAAGGCAACGACGACGACCAGCTGTGTGTTCTCTGTGGTGCTTAGCTGTTAGAGCTCTCATGGTCCGCACGTAGGATCGCGCGGCCGACTTAACTTAATAACACAGCACCGGTGACGTTTATGCATTCGGTGTTGCGCGAGCAAATGCACCGTGGAGGCTGCTTATAAGCCAGACACCGGCAACCTTTTTCCTCCCCCCTGGCCTGTGGCTAATTAAAGTTAAACACAAATTACAAGCGGTCGGAAACGTTTCCGTGGCACGGCCCGTTGCGTGCGCGCGAAGGTTGATTGGCTCGGAAACTGCCGAGCACCGCGGGGTTTGTACAGCCTCTTTCATCGATTGTTCCGTGATCGGTACGCAAACGGCAGTGAAATAGAGTTCGTTTACGAAAGAATCGGTCGATCGTTCTCGGTTTCGAGCTTCGGGCGTTCTCGAGATGACTCTCTTTCGTCGATGTTCCCGTCGCTTGGATCTCTTTATGCAATCGAAGCTTGAGTGAAATTAAAATGCGAGTCTGCCGGTCCAACGTGACACCTGTTTTTAGAAGTTTAACAATCCGTTACACGCGAAATGAAAACCGAACGAGATTGGTAAAGGTAACGCTGCCGGATGACAAAAGGGAAGAACGGCAAAAAAGAAAAGGAGACGAAAAAAGGAATAGACGTCCCTGTCGTGACCGTTGAGCAAAAGATAACAACGGGAGGGCGGAGAAAAGAAGGGCTTAAAACACATGGAAGCGGAAGGAAGATTAAATGAACAGAAGCCAGAGAGAGCGGAGGAACAAAGGACCAAAGCAACGGTTCGTCTACTCCGAGTGGACCAGGTAATTACTGGTCGAATCTCCTCTGTCTTTCCCCACCTCTGACGCCTATCTTTTCCAGCCCCCTGTTCTCGTCTACACCCCGTGGAGAGTTGCCGCGAAAAAGCAGCACGAGATAAAAGCACCACGAGAAAACTCCGTCGAGCTACGCCAATGGGGCGCGGTACTTTAGCGACACAAAGGAAGCTCAAATATCGGCCAACTGTCGTAGCCCGGTGCCACCCAACCCCTGGAACGACCTCTCTCTTTCACTGTCCGTTTCATACCTTTTCTTGCTCGAAACGGTGGCAGGGGGAAAAAGAAAGAGAGAGGAAGAGAGTGAAACACAATGAAGGGAAGAGAAAGACAGCGGTTCAACAAAAGCGCGACGGTACAAAAGCTCTACGATAATAGGAAGCACGGCAAGAACCACCCTGGTAGTTCGGCCACCTAATCTGTTACAGTCATAAACCCCATTTTTGCCCCTCCATCGCCGTCCTTTTACGAGCACCCAAAACCACCCCTATGTTACAGTACATATAACCACCTATACAACACCACGGACCCGTACACGTACACGGTTATCGTTCCGTGAAGTCGAATTTTTCCCGAGATTGCATCCACCGGATGGGGGGCGCGTCAATCATCCCCTTTTAACGAATAGATTATTCGGTGCATCTTTTAAATACGATACGCCATATGTTGCGCACTGCGTTTCCAATGCCTTTTAATGTAATTAAATTAGGAAAACGTACAGTAGCTAGAAATTGTAGTCGTAAATATGGTAAACGTGCTTGGATCGTGAAGTTGAAATAACATTAATTCTGTTTAATAAAATCGCGTTCTTCGCGATGTAACAAAAACGTACCAAATAAAAATGCAAATTCTTAATAAAAAGAAAACAATACAAATTCGAGTGTCGATTCAACTACCGCGCATCAAATATTCTCCCAAAAGCTGATCGAGCGAAACCCGTACCAACTACCAATCTTCCTTCCGCTTCTTGACTCTTCCTCCCTACGACTCGAACAGTCACCGACGTCATCCGTTCCAACTTGGCAACCTTTAAGAGAGACGACACAATGTTCCAGGCAACTTTGCATAAGGGTTGACTGAGTCAGGGGTGAATATGTTACAATTACTGGCAAACCGAACGAGCCAAGGGGAATCTGAAAAGGCTAGGGTCGCGCTTCAATCCTCGACACTTACGGACAATGTCACCCTTCCTGATCTCCCGGGACCGATAGCGTCTCTCTCCTCCTTTTTTTGTCTCTTTTTTTCCAAGAGGGCGGGTACACGATGCACAGTCACGTCGAAATGAAATTTCTCGAGCAGGATGGCCACGCCACACGGCTCCCACCGCCACTTCCTTGCTCGGTTCACGATAATCTCGTTATCCGACATTATAGGGTGGGACCCTGGTTTGTAGCTCCCTTTCTCGGTTTCTTTCCCCAGAAGGGGGGCACGCACGGGCAATGAAATTTGAGGAGAATCGTTCGGGAGCATCTAAATTGCGATTCTAATCGGAGAACGGCACGCGTGTGTGTGCTCAACGATCTGTTTCGCCGTGACCGTAAATGCAGGATTTATGTGAATCACCGGCGGCTACGATTTGTCGAGAGGCAACAAGAGATTACAAAACAACTCTCTTCGCGGAGCCATTCGAGCGTTCAGCAAGGCTGAATCGTGTGCGCTTCGTAAGTTTAATACCGTTCTCGTGGCTTCCGGCTTTGTGTACGCTACGTGTACCCCCTTTGCAAATGTTCTCTGATGTTTCGCAAGCGTTTTAACGCTTGGTTAAAGAACGATCCATAGTTGGCGTCTATTTTGACGTCTCAATCGTGGTTCTTGTTTTTTAAATTGTGCGTATTAAAAGAAGAGGTTAGATGTAATTTGTAGGATGATTAATGTTTTTGTCGAATCATTTGAACGATAATGATGGGGAATTTTTAGTAGATGAATCGGTCGGTAAAATCAACAACGATCTCACGTATACGACAAAAAATGTATACCATACGAGATCCGTTAAGAAGTTCGATTTAAAGAAGCGTTCTGAATGTTAACAAAAAATTTGGTAAAAAAACAGAACGAGCTGAAAGTAACCGTAACGCAACAAAAATTCCAAATGCAACTTACACGATGGGTAATCGTTTTACTAAATCGTTTCTCGTTAAAAGTTATTTACAAAAAAAATGTATACTTAATTTGAAAGAAATACTACGATATAAATGTTATGGGAAAAAAATAGAGAACAAAATCCAAATAAAACCAATTCAAATTATGTAAGTTACCGTTCCCATCGAAGGAACGAGGTGAACCGCCTCTAATTGTTTTTCTATGTCCAGACCGGCCGTTAACCTGTTTCTCGGGGCTATGATTGGTACGGGTCGGGCGGAATCAGATAAATGTGTAAGCGTGACAAGGAAGATAGGGAGAAAACTCTTTCGTGTCTCTTGGATGTCGAGCCATTATCGAAGCTATCTTCCCGACAACGGTCGACCGAAGGTTTTTAAGAGCGTGGCTGCCTTTATCTGCGAACAAGCTGCAGCTAATGTAGCTACGTGACGAGGTCTCGGCGACCCAACTACTTCTTTCTTTTCTTTTTCCCCCCTACTTTTCTTCTTTTTTATTATTATCTTCCAAGTTGACTTCGTAGCTGTTCGAGGTACCGTGAAGTGTCCAGGAAAGGAGGGAAAAAAAAAACAAGATACATCTTGTTACCGTGGCAAGGACAACGAGGAACCAAGAGTTTAGGTTAAATGAAAAAAAGGAAAAAAATATACGGGACAGCCACACGGTGGGCCAGATTTTCATCGTGCACGATCGGAATTGTACCTTCTTGCTGTTTTCCGAAGAATTAGAAAAGAGAACTATTACGCTTTTTGGTATCGTTACGTGGCGCAGTTAGATCATTTTTATACAAATCGTGCCAAGTTTTTGTAACGTAAATTATTGGAAAAATAAAACACGGATCGAACGTGTCTAACTACATTCTCTTCGATCCTATTCAAATACCTCATTTTTCCATACTTTTTCTTGAACCTAATAATTTGAAAAAGAAAGTTGTCGCAACTTGTTCCGTACCAATTTATTCTTACTATTTTAAACCCTGAACTTCGCACGCCAAAATTTTAGATCATACTATTACGGCATAAGCTTAACACGGTAACTCGGTCGACAATTACACCGATCAGACCAAACATCAAAAAAGTCTCCTTTCGATACTAACGGTACAACTGACACGACACAATGTCTACGCGAATGGAACGAGCAAGCAGGGACATATACAGCATGAAATATCCGTTTGCAACAGACTTGCTCGGCTTCGTTGATGCATGTACTTACATTTCTGCGACGGAGTTCACCGCGCACAGTTCCTGTCCTTCTTCCTCTTTTAACGACCGGGATTCCCCTCAAAGCGCGCGTTCTACCGTTCGAAAAATCAGCGGAGCGTGCGCAGTCTTGTAACGCTGGTAGCGAATACCAATATTCGCTCGAGCGACTACGAAACTAGCTGCGGAATCGTATTGTGCGCGCGCTTACACAATCTTTTCTATCTTGGCCACTAAGTACGCGTCAAGAATCGCTTCGTACGAGTTGCGTATAGGTAATGTACAAAACACGCGTGTACGTGGTCCATGAAAGTAAAGTTTCTTTTATTTTGGCTTGTGAACAACGATCGAACCATTAATGTCGATTTTATTTTATTTTATTTTATTTTATTTTTTTTTTGTCAACTAGACTCATAATTGTTTCTTCGATTTTTACCGTTTCTCGTGTCAATATTTACGATTCTTGCGTTCTGTTATAAATATTATCATTAAGGATAATTTGGTTTAGTTGTACCCATTTGTATTTAGAATATAGTAGCTCTTGTAAGAGATAAAAATATACGATTAGTTGCAAGCTGTAATCTTATAACTTAATCTCATTTTATGCTCTTAAGATTTATTTACGAACGTGTATATCAATGAAATCTCACAGCTTTTCCTATATCTCGAAATAAATCGTAACACTCGATAAATCCTCCTACCCGCGTCTAACATTGAAACACGTTCCACGCCTTTATCTAATCTTGACAAACGCGATCCTTTTACACGGCTTTCCGGATTAATCAGAAGCGATACATCAAGTGTGAGATCAGGCTCAATACACTATCGTATCCATGTTAACACGTAAGAACCCGTAGCCTAGTCTTCTAGCTAGCCACGTAGAGAGAACAGTGCTACAGGTACATTGTTAAGTCGTGAAGAGCGAAAGAAGCACAAAGCTTCCGAAAAGGAAACGTTGGAGCAACCAAGACGGTGCTAAGAAGCAAGAAGAAAGGACGAACAAACGAGAGAAGGAGACAAGGTAGCCACAGATGGGATCGAGCCGGTAGTATACGGTAGCCCCCATGTATATCATTAACCTCATCCTCGTTTTTCGCCTCCTCCTCGTATACCCTGTTCCATCGCTGCCACCTTCTCCACCTCCGTGGCAAGCGTAGGTCTCGACGGTCCGATGAAACAGGAATGTCCCGTCTTTCTTCAACAACCGTCACGCACACGCTCGATATCTCCGTCTCGTGGAACATCCTTCTCTCTCGTTTCGATCCCGTGTCGTGTCCCACGTCTCATTCGCTCCACCAATGTTTCTCGTTCGGCTGGTCTCGCTCCTTCGCTCCTCCGCTCGGCTGCTCTCATTCTCGCAGCGCGTAATCCATCCTGCTTCCTCGGCAACGCTCACCAATTTTCCATCTCAGTTGGCCTGCCTGCTGGTAGCGAGCGAGCCAGCGTGCACAAACGAGTAATTAACTATCTCCGTGTGGGACACGTGTTCCCACCATGCTCTCCCTCCCTGCTACCCTCCTTCCATCTATCCAGACTTCGTCCCGGCGCTTTCTCCGTCTCCGTTCGACCCGGTGTCTCGTTCGTCGCGCTCTCTTCCTCTCTCGGACACGCTATTCCCGAGCTATTCTGTTTGCACACACGCTCTTATGTTAATTCGGCTTAACGCCCCAAAGCCCTCGAGGGTCGCGGCTCGCTTCCAAAAATTACGACCGATCACGTAGAGGGACCCCCGAGGTGGTCACGGACGACCTCGTGGAAAATAATAGGGACCCCTTGTGTGTTTGTTAGAAAGGGGACGGGAGGGAAGAGATGCGCGCGAGGGTCGCTTACCGGTTAGGGCTCCCAACGATTGTCGTTGGAATACTTGATGAGTGGTACCGAGGACTGGATTAGCCGGGCCCTCGGCTTTTACGTGTGACTTGACACGACGACCGTAAACAGGAATTTGATAATCCGATATCGTGCCTACGAACGACAACTTCGATCGAGCCGGTCTGGCTTGCTTCGGCCTAGCACTTCATTTATTCTACATTTTTTTCGGCTTTAACCATCGAGCGTAACAGACTGCACGCAACCGGAAAGAATCTTGGATCGGAATCGTAAATAAGTTTTTCGTTCGTGCAAAAACGCGCTACACCTCGTGTTTGTCTCCGAGCGAACCGAAACGTTTTTCCTCTTTAACTTTTTTCTCTCTTTTTTTTTTTTTACACCGGTAAGAACACGTGCTATGCAGATTAGTTCTAGAAACTCGAACCACTGAACTGGAACGTGACGATTTATTTTCAACGAGCCGATATAACGAAGAATTAACACGAATACGATTCAATTATACCGCGGAAAACGGGTGCAGACTTAATCGATATTTGAGTGACAGATAAAAGCGATGGAAACGGAAACAGAGAGACGAGTGATGAAAAACAGAAACGAGGATAAAGATAAAAGATCAATTATCACAGGGAACCACTTTTGTTACCGATCCGTGGTATAGCTTTGAAAACGCGTTTATTCAGGAGTACGTATATTTTTACCTCGCGTCCCTTCGTTAGCGGTAAACATTATTCCAAAACCACGTTTCTCGCATCAAATTTTCTATAATTACGAGCGGTAAGATGATTGGTCGAGGGCAATGGCACCGGCGTCGTTCGGTCGCGACTTCTTTTTCTATACCTTGTTCCTTTATACGTGGCCGATGGAATCGGACAAATGGTCGTAAAGTAACTGCCAGGCTATTTGTTCCATTGCCTTGAAACGGCGACCGTTTGGAAAATTTAATCCCGTATTGTCTAACGGTGATCCTTACCGGTTTACACGGCCAGGCTTCTTGCAGTTAAAAGGGATTTCGAGTTACGTTCCCTCCAGAACACTCTTTCTAACATGACCAATTTTGGGGACACTTTGAAAAACGATACGGCGTAGATATGGGAATTCTTAATGGCAGAACTGCTGCTGTGTCAATGAAAAGGACGCGAGTCGAGCTTCGAAACTCGTAGAAAAAGAACCATAAATTACAAGAGTAACGACTAGCATATTTCGACCTTCATCGTTTGCGAGGTTCCTATGTTCGGGGAAAACCTATCGGAGCTAAAGGTTTTTCCGTAGGTTATACCATTCCAGGGAAATTGGAAATCGACCTTGTACCGAACACTCAGGCAAGGAAATTCTTTCTTTCTTTTGCAAATACAATATATTCTTTTGTGCATTGTACCGTACTCCATTTGCAATATTTTTCTGTTCATCGAAACACTGTGTAACGATGTATTCGTAAAGTTGGCGATGTAGAAACGAAAAGTTCGTGTTGTTTGGTTTTCTAAAAATTTACGAACGTATGGAAATCGGGTGGAAGGTCTAACGTAACGACACATGGCAAAGATTATCGCGCAGCTATAGAGTAGTATGGAGCGTCCGAAGACTGATTGTTTACATGAGCTGTAAACATCGGAAGACGGCAAACAAGTAAGCGTTGTGCTGATTTCAAGATTAGAAACACTGTCCCTGAAAAACCCGGACACGAAGTGGAGAAGATAACAGTGCCATCTTGAAAAGAGAACTGGCACACTTACTCCAAAACCTTGGCTTAGCGAACCCATTTCAGATAACAAACTTTTTCCCTCGGATCGTTCTCGAACACCTGCAATCCTGTCTATTACGCGCTGAAGATAAATTAGTGGCTCAAGGCCATTGAGATCTAAACCCGTACCACGTTCCTTAACAACTACCATTTTATACTTATTTTTTTATCTGCTTCTTTTTATCGGGAAAAAAAAAGAAAAACCACGAAACTCAAACACCGCTTATCTAAAATACAACAAAGGTAAAAAACATTTATAAGACATTACTTCGTTTATTATCTGCCTTCTATGTTTTCGATATTTTTTTATTTTTTTATTTTCAGTGAAAGTAATTTTTTTTATTTTCTGGCCTGAATTAATCAGCACACAAACGTTAAAATGCTTTCTTTATCCTCCGTAAATCTCGTAATGCTTAAAATCTACACGAGAACTATAAAAAAAAAANTTCGTTTATTATCTGCCTTCTATGTTTTCGATATTTTTTTATTTTTTTATTTTCAGTGAAAGTAATTTTTTTTATTTTCTGGCCTGAATTAATCAGCACACAAACGTTAAAATGCTTTCTTTATCCTCCGTAAATCTCGTAATGCTTAAAATCTACACGAGAACTATAAAAAAAAAAATGTATTTACGGTAGGACTTATAGGCAAGAAAATGGCCCCCAACGTTCGAATCGATTTTAGGTAAAACAGATCCCAAGATGGCGGAAAACGCTCGGTTCCATTCCACGCCGCAAAAACACGCGATTGTTCTCCTACGGTTTACGCTCGCGTGCATATTCCGACAACTTTACAACAGACGCGGAGTAACAATTCGAATGTTGCTCGGCGAGTTTCAGGCCAGCCAGTGTCACTGTCCTGCACCGAAAAGAAACTGATTAGTGTTCGTGTGCGCTAGTCGAAGGCAAATATTTGGACGTTTCTCTTTCCCTTCGTTCCACGACTGTCTGTAGACGGTATCCATGACAACGTGGCCTAAGAGATACGACAGAGTGAACGACGCGAGAACAGAAGGAGATGGAGGAGCGTGCACCAAGCCCGACGAACGTCCGGCAAATATTAGCATAGCGCGGCGGGTTTGCGGAAAACCAGTGTGCCACCGACCGAGCAGACGTATTCGAAAAGAATATCCCTGTGTAGACGTGTATATACAAGGTGATCCGAAAGAATGGGCGAATAATTTAGGGAT
>SMSQ01006212.1:0-22448 GCA_019453375.1 Ctenoplectra terminalis
ATTGTCAGTCAATGGATTAACTGGTTAATTTTTAATTCATCGGTCACTTGAAACTAAATTTTGTAATCTTTCGTCCGAAAGTAAAATCAGGATTCTTTCTCGGCTACGATTTTTAATTACTTTCAAATTGGTTAACTCTGCCTTTTTAACGGATTAAAAAATATTTCAACACGGAATCAATCATAAGTTCTAAGAATGCTTTTCGACGGTAGAAGATATCCATAAAATAATTTGGTATTGTTAATAAACATGAGACATTATTTAGTAAGGTATTCAATACGACATCTACAACACAGCACTGATTATGCCAATCCGTAATTACAATCAGGCTGTTTCCAGCTTGTATCATTATGTGCATATATGTTGATCGCAGTTTAGTTCAAACCATAATTAATATTATAAGCTAAGCACGTAGATAATTATCGTACGAGGTAAATGAAATTCTTTCTCTTGTTGTTAAATAAATATTTCGTAGGCAATTACCGGTGCTCGAGTGGCAAATATTTCAATGTATATTTCACTACTCAAATATAAACTCGGTGCAACGTGAAACATAAATTGCTTTAAACAAGCTGGTGAAGTTTTTAACTTGGTTAAATCAATTCGAAATAGTAAATTATGTATCGAGGTTTCAGGCGTCTAAATCACGGCTATAGTTAATAACTTCACCGGGTAGTTTAAAACCTGAAAGCATGCGGTTAAAACTAATATAAAGCAAACTTTAATTACCTTTAAGTTGGATAAACATGTTAAAGATTAAAGTTCTGAGCCTCTTGAGAAATTAATTTTACGCCGACGAAAACAGAATGAGAGAGAGAGAGAGAGAGAGAGAAGAGAAAAAAGAAGAGAAAATACGATTTGAAGCCGTTGCATATTTTCCGTGCTCACGATACGCTTATTTTCGCGCTGAAGAAAACGACGCGGATAACCGCGAAATATCAGAAAGATGAATTATTGTTTTTGTAGCGAAGACAATTATTCAAAGCTCTTCGTTGAGTAATTCTTTTTAATCTCCGTTCCTTCTTTAATTATTTTTATTCTCTATTCTTCGTTGATACTTTCTCTACTTATTCTGAAACAACAAAGTTTCAAGTGTAAGCTCGATAATAATGAGATAGACAATTTATTTAGATAATTAAATGATTATTTGTTTGCTGAAAAAATTGGTATTCTGAAAATTGAGAAATTTTATTCATTTTATTAACCATTTCTTTTTAGTTAATATTTGTCGTAATATACGTTGATTCGTGCATTGGTTTGATCAAAGTTTGTTTAAATTACGCCAATTTACTATTTCAATATTATTCCATTAACATTACTAATACTAAATTTCATGGAATCGTATATCAAAATTATTATATAATTTTATATATTAACACAAAATACCCAATAAGGCAATTTTTCAATTCCCTTATTTTTTTCTTTTTTTTTTCATAGAAAGGTAATTAAAATAAAACACAATATTTAACATCATGGGATGAAAAAATTGTTCGATCGATTAGTTCGACTATGCGCAAATGAAACAGAAAGTATCTTCTCCCTTTCGCGTTTCCAGTTTCCAGTATTTACATTTTCTTTTCTCTTCTCTTTCAGCGTCTTGATATTGATTTCCTTTTGTCTTTTAAATTAACATTTGTATTTAACATTAACGAACGTTCGGTCTCGAAGCCACAAAGGATCCTTCTCATTTGTTCCGCTAGATTTTCTGACTTCCCGCGAGTCGGCCTTCTTCTTTAATGAAAAGAGTTCTTCCTTTTCTGTCGACACGAAATGGGAGCTGCCAACGAGTAAAGTGGATAGGAAAATTTTTTTCATTCACCAAAAGAGTAATGCCACGGTTTTCGTTTCTGTTGAAGTTGAAATTTGTAGCTCCATAGATATTTATAAACTACAGCGCAACGAACAAAATTGGCCGGCAGAACTAACTGTAAATTATCGCCATTCCCTCGATAACAAATTTCCATGTTGTTTCCAACACGCGTACATTCTCTACTGATTGCATTTTTCAAGGGACATGGCATTTGTTTTAGTTATCCCGCGTTCGCCGTGTCACGCGGCCATTTTACCTGTTTCAAAGCGTCGTTTATTTCTTCTCTGATGTAATCTGTTCCAACTCATTACCAACAAGGTCGTCATTAATAACGGTGGACATTATTGAATACTAAAGTTTAAACATTGCGATATAAAATATGTCTTTTTTCGTAATATTGGCCTATGTTGGCCTAACATTTAGATAACTTGAAAAATATTCGAATCGCGGTAACGTTAAAACGATGAAAATTCGGTGGAAGTCAGAGCTTTAAAATTTATAGAAAATTTCTTTCAGAATTTGTTTCTTTGTCAATCCTTTTTTTTTTGTATAAAGTATAACGGTAGCTAAAAATAATCAAAAGCTGTTAATCATTTAGAACGATTTTTAAAGTAGGACGCTGCTTTTAATTCTACTGTTTTCTAAGAAAATGGAAAAATATTTTCAACTGTCATTCTTCGCATTTTATTATTGGAATAACTTAATATTTTGTTCCCGCAAAATATGGAAATTTTTTAAGGCAGATATTGAAGTTTATTTGAATTTTTTCCAGAGCATTCATGTCGCTGGGTGTTCTACCTATATTTTCATTAACACGCTTGTGACTATATCAAGAATTATAATTATATTTCTAACCTAATCTTTTATCATTCTTCTGGGATTAAAAATCAGTACAAAATTATAGTAAAAATTGAACAACTTTGTTTAAACCATTTCTATTCCGTTATTTCTAGTTTTAGCCCAGTTATGATTGTAGCCCAAATATTAAGCAAGAAATTACCATTTTCCTTTGCTTTCTCAAAATTTCATCGAACTAAAAATCACCCTTAATGAACACAGCGGTACACTTTTCTACTATACCCAACAAAATGAACGAACCTTCCTCCTCGAGCGATGCACAGGAACACTTCGTTCGCCTTTCCTACAAAAGCTGCGATAAACCACAATCATTCTTTCGTGGCGCACTTCGTTCCCAAAGAACGCGGTACACGAGCGGAACAACTCTGTCTGGAACATTTCACGGTGAGCTACTGCCTGCAGTTCCGGTAATTGTGGATCAATTAATCAACGACGATGGCAATCCAGTCTGTGAGACTGGTTACTGGAAGTCGGTAACGATTCGACTTAATTGGCTGAATTTTGCGTTCGTCGAGCTGGCGACAAAGCCCACCTTAATTCAAGCCAGCCGGTAAATTGCTAATTTAAATTCTCGCTTATTTTCTTTGGATTGAATCAATCCTTCAAGCTTCGCGTTGAGCCTCTTGTCCGTGCTTCTACGTTTTCCCTCTCGTATCCTCTTCTCGAGCCATCTGCTCGCGACGATGACTTTTTAATTCTCATCATTTCTCCTGGGTCGACCGCGATTTTTTTTTTTTTTTTTTTTCTTTTTTCTTGTTTCGTTCTTTTCCGTTCGCCACGCGTCGCGACGAACGACGGTGGCTTATCATTTCACCACGCGCTTCTGAATTCGAGGATGGATCGACGACGAAAACCGCGATTCAGTCGAGAAATCGACCCTCTCGTGAAACAATTGTTGGTAGATTTCAATTCGTTCTAGTTGGTATGCTTGCGCTTGACAGCGAGCACGTAAGAAGCGGGTGCACGGCGAAACGAGTTGTTTTGGTTGGTGGACAGGCTATGTTTCATGACAAATTATTCAATTTCGGATTTTGTGGGCGGGAACCGAGTCTCGGTATCTGATGAATGGTAGGATCGGTAGGAAAAACTGGTTGCGGTAATTCGATGGCTTGGCGAGATTTGTATAATACGGTTTCTGGGTGTATTGTATTATGTTAAATTAGAAGTTTATGGTTGATTGTTGGGCAAAATTGGATAATTAAATGGGATGTTAAATAAATGTTACGTGTTCGGGACATTTATGTTAAGTGGTCGCTGGGTTTGATTAGAAACAAATAAATCGGTGAATTTGTTGGAATGAAGTCTAGGGCGGTGAATTGATGTTTCTATCAAGGTGATTGCAATTGTTCGCAATTTATTGTGTTAGTCATTTTGTGGAAGTAATCATTTTGATTAAATTGGAAGCGTAAGTTCCTACTGTAAATGGTGTTATTAATTGTATGGAATTAATAATTTTTTTTTTATAAATTAGCGAAGTATTACCGAGCGTATTGAAACGTATTAGTGATACAAGTAATTTAGGAAGAAGATGTAATTATCTAAAAATATTATCAAAGATAGACACCCCAAAAAAAAGGATAAGTTAAAAATAAGGATGAAAAATAATGCACTATTTTTTTTTTTTTTTATCATTGCGTTATAAATTTAATTGACGTAACTAAAAAATATATTTACTTAAATACATGTGAATTTATAATATTAACACATTGTCGTCAAACACGCAGATTGGCGTCTTTCATTTTTCTATTGCTGACGGGAGATGCTGATTCGTGTCAAGTATACTTCACACTAAAAAAACACTACTAGGAATGTCATTAAATATGCTCGTTGATTTTCAATAAAATATTATGGTCTATAAATGTTATACACTCTTTTGAATATTTTTAATCATTTATTAAATATTTTTAAAAAATATATGAGACTTAAGGTCGTACGCTTATCACAGCGTACCGTCATAAGTATGATAATATTTATAATATTTAGTATGCTATTAAAAACAGCTGAAAAACGTGATCGAGCTATCCGAAGTGGAATTACCCTATCGCATATTTTCTAAATTAACAAAACGATCAAATAATCCGTACGACCCGGGAAAGACAAAAAAGATATATTAAAATTCTTGGAAAGTTCATTAAACTGCTGCAAGAAATATTTTATCGACATCAGCGTATGAAAAAGATTGGAAGCTTCAAAACCAAATTACCAAATTTCCCTAAAAAGCAGAGCATCTTCTATTGTCAGACGCTCTTTGGCCCAGTTTCTTTGGCGCGCAGACGAGACGCGAAAGAATCTTTCCACGAAAAGCTTCTTTATTGATAGACAGCTGTGACAAAAATCTCGCGAGCATCCGGCAAAAAGCACTCGCAGCGCCTTGATTTCTTGCACGACTCTTTTCCGTGGAAAACGGCACCGACACCGAGAACATAAACAAATGAAGCCGGTACAAAAAAAACCGCACCGTAGCGAGAAAGGATTTTCCGGCGCAGAACGCGTTTACCTGACATTTAATTTTCCTGGCGACGCGACCGTCTCTTTTTCCGCTTTTCCCCAACGCGAACTGTTTTTTTCCCTCCGAACAAGAGCAAAGCGAGACGAGGCGCCCATTCAGCGATGAATTCTTTAAAATCGCTCGCTTCAACTGTCATAGAGATCGTTTGATGAGTGTACGTGTGTAACAAGTGCAATTTTAAGTACACAGAATTCGCGAAACAGAAAAAAACGCTATAATAATGGTGTTTAACCTCTTAATTGGAGAAAAGTTAAAAAAAAAAGAAAAACGAAACGAGTACACGCAAAATATTAATTAACTTCTCTTCTCAAAAGCAATGAAAGCTTAACAAAAAAAAAAAAAAACAGAAAGAAAGAAACAGAATAAGTACGCACAAAATATTAATTAAGATTTCATTGCTTTTGAAATACATAAATTTGTTTTAGCTACCGCTGTTAGAGCTTCCAGATATAAGCCGTGTTCTTATGGAAGAAATGTTCCAACGTTTCGTAAACATTGCAGCTCGGTTCTTCCGCAAGAACACGGCTTATATTTGGAAGCCTTAACCAGTCGCGCTGGCAGCTTGTTCACAGTTGCGCGTACCGAAACAATACTCGGTCATTCACCGTGCGACATCCTTTGAAACGAGACGGTAGAGTCTTACGCAAAGAATCTTATATAGATACGAACGCTAATTTTGTTTAATAATCTTGCACGGTGTGGTGTGTTTAACTGTACTTCCCAAACGATGTGCTTCTCAGTCGACTTGCCGCGCGCGTTGCTTTTTATTTCCGCGACAATAGTAATAACTGTGTAATACCGGACCGTGGGAATCTCAAATACTAAATTCTTAATATCTGGAAGTTTTCAATGGTGAAAATTCATTTTAATACTTACGAGTAGGTATTTAATAAAATGACCAAAATTTATCGCGATACTTATAGATGATTAACAAAACGATCGAAATTTATTTTAATCCTTTGCACACTTCTTTCGGTTTTAACGCACGAAACATATTCTTTTGTATTGAAATTAAACTTTATAGGAATTTATCAATGTAGATATATTACCGGTCACAAAAATATGATAATTAAAGCAAATTCGGTAAGCTTTTTAAAATATTTTATTAAATACGATCCAGTTGGGATAAAATATTGAATACAACTAAGAGCGCAAAATACTTATAGGTATTTAAAATGGTAAAAATTCTCTTCAACGCTCGTAAGTAGATATTTATTAAAATGGTCAAAAATTCATTTTAATATTTATAAGCATCGAATGAACGGTCTGCGTGAATGTTTGATAAAACGATCGGAGAGTGTTTAACCGAAAAACTAAATTAATATCGAACAAAAAAAAAAGAAAAAAAAAATCAATCCAAACTAATTTGTGTGGAATAACACGTTTAAAAGCCTCGTTCTCGATATTCTGTCTCGAGCTACGTAACAAGCGCGAGGTTGCAGCCTTTTCAAATATTAGACTCAGGGAAGAGGTATCGGTTCGACTTCTTCCTCGATGGCTCAATTGGTTAAAACAGTCGCGAGACGAACAGGAAATCCAGATTCCAGTCTCGGTTCAGCTTATCGATCGGCCAATCCTTTTTCTCGCTTTTTCAAGGGAAAAAAGAAATTTCACTGGCTGATGCGCTGCGAACGCTTCGAGCTAGACAGAGTTTAGCACGACGACAGACTTTTTCTTCCGCCTCGTTCGAGAATGAAGAGTGTTCGAAAAGAGGTGGTAATGGGGTGAAAGAAACGAGAGAAAGAGGGTATACGTTCGAGCACGTTTTCTTCCTCATTAATGCGAGCGTCGCGTTCTGCCGGGGGTTACCTTTCGAATTGATTAAGAAGTCGACGTTAAGGTACGCGGTATTATCTTCGAAATTATTTTTCAATAAATTCGGGATTTTCCGTTTTTATAAAATTTCGATACCTTTATCCTCTCGATAACTATCGGCGTATATCTCGTCGATATAAATGAATGTGAAAATTGGAATTAACGAGGTGGTTTGATTTCAAAATAATCACATTTCGAAAGGACTAAGCAAATGAATATTTCAATTTCTAGCTTTATTAATATATTAATGACTCTCTGACCGGTTTTCAGGTTCTGGCGAAAAAATAAAAGATTACTCCTAAAATCCTTAACCCCTTGGCTACTGTGGGCGCATATACGCGCTCAGAAATGTTGCTTCTGTGACACGGAGAGCGCGTATGAGCGCTGAGCACAGTTTGGTTTTCTAACACGGAGGACGCGTATAAGCGCTTTGAATATTTTATCTATCATTATTCCGATAGATCTCATTTCAGTTAGACGAAAGTAACACTGTAAATGAATTCTTACCCGTGCGGCACGACCGGCGCGTCTCAAAATCTGCCGTAGTCAAAGGGTTAAAGTGTTCTTAATACTTTGACGGCCGCATATTTTTCGCATCGCCTTTAGATCAGTGGCGGCTATATTTACACGATCGTTCCTAGCATAATTATCAATAAGAAAAGAGTTGAGATCACTGTTACACTGTTTTTAATGTTTCTTTAAAAATAGCATCGATGTGTATTAGTATACAAACATCGAAATGATGGCAAGAAACCATTTCCAGAAAATAGAATAGAAAATTGTATACGTTTCACGAATAACACAATACTTTTCGTTTTTTATAAATAGTCGGTTACACGGAGACATAATTTGTTTTTTTTTTAGGATTTTTAAGCGTTAAGTGTTCGAATTGATTCGATAGGAACTACATGCCGAAGAGAGAAAGAAATAGTTGATTTGGATAGTAAAATGAAGCTTATATTTTTATTTATCGAAAAAAATAAAAATAATCATGCTTGAAAACTTTTATAAACGGTTATGGTGTTGGGAAACAAGTAAAAGCGTTATAGCCTTGCTAGCCGATCTGTAATACAGTATTTTCGTTTAAATTTTCGCCACGAAGTTAAGTATTTATCTTGAAAGATTTTACGATAATTGGCCACTGTGATTTTCTGTTCCGGAGTTTAATTAAACGTCATGTCCAAAATTCTATCCGTATTTTCTGTCTGCCTGTAATAGCGGGATCGCAGAATTCGCTCGTCGGAAGTTTCACTTGTTTCTGTATAACGAGCAAAGCTAGATGCACCCCATTCGTTGGGGCGCATCACTACTAACAAGTCGACATCCGTGTCGCGATACTGTTAATGTTCCGATGTCAACATACAGTGTTAATGATTTTGTAGAGAATATCCGGTGCAATAATAATATTCAGTTGATAAATGAAATATGAAAGGAAATAAATAAAATGAAATAATTGAAATAACGGCAATCAATGTATGAGGTTTATGCATGCAAAAATATCGTTTATTCAAAACTCAGATTCGATAAATTGGTTGGGAATAAAGGAATTGTAAATGCAGCATTCGAATTTTTTTTAATTCCGTAACTGATGATCTTTTTTTTAATTTGGATTAATAAAATTAGTTAATCGTGAACTGTGCGCACAATCGTATGGGAATTGTTTTAATTGAAGTTTTATTCGAGGAAATTATATTTCATATGTACTGATTTAATAGAGTGCAATTGTTAATGGAATAGAAAATATTATAAAATAATTGTTTTAATTGTTTTGTTGGCATAGAAAACAAGGGAAAGTTTGATGATGAATTTCATAGAGTAATTTGTTTAATTTTTGTTTAATCGAAGAAATAAGTTTGAATACTGTATTGGATTGAATGTGTGAATGGATTAAATAGAATGAAAGAATTTGTGATTTTTTGGGAAAACGAGGAGCTCACATGTAAATGATTTTATTATTGAATAATGATGTTTTGTTGGTAGAATAGATTGATATATCACAGATCGTGTATTTATCATATGTTAAGAGTGTAATTAAAAAAAGAAAAAAGTGTATACAGAAGGTCAACAACAATTTATGATGGAACTAAAGTAAATACGGTTGCAAAGCTGTAGGAAAACATAGCTTATGGTACCTTTTTCCAGAAAAAAATGTATACTTTGCTTACCGATTCATTAAAATGTACCAGTGTTCCCAGTAAACAAGTAGACAAAGTGTTTTTAAAGGAAAATAAATTTATGTTGCGACAACACTGTACCAACGACAAGCAGAAACGAAATATTAGTACGCTGCTCTCTTAGGAACAAAACTACAACCTTCATGCAAAATTAATACCTAAAAAATTGTAATTAACGTTAAATACTGATACATAACTTTAATTATCTTAAATACCATTAAATCTATCGCAACAAAAATTATTGTTTCACATACTCTAATAAATATAAAATTCATAATTCATTATTAACCCTCTCACTGTAGTATTTTACGAATTAAAAAAATACTATTAGTCCACAGATCACAACAATTTTCAGTAACATAACATAAACACACGTATTAAAATTTTAACACTCTTTATGATGAATTGAAATAAAAATAAAAATAATTCTGTCCTATAGAAAATGTCGATATACGATTTAAACAAATGATCACTTGATTTTTCTTAAAAAATATGTATTAAAATACTAATTAAGTACATGCACACGTCCTTCGTAACGGAAAGAATTAATGGCAAAAACCTCTAAAGAGAAAATAAAAATCACAAGATAAAATTAATAATTCGGTGTACGAAACACAATGTTCACTATTCGCAACGGAAAGAATTAATGACAAAAACCTCTAAAGAGAAAATAAAACTCACAAGATAAAATTAATAATTCGGTGTACGAAATACTATGTTCACTATTCGTAATTAAGCGACGTTACAAAGTAAACTTGAACACAGTCCAAAAGATTCCAAGTACCAACTAAATCACCAACAATCCAACTGCTCCATAAAATTTCGATTCGCACAAAGACCGTTCGATTTATCACCGAACTTATCGCGTCCAGGAACTTGGTACGAACGGGTTCCAGAATTTTCATTGACATTATCGCGCGCCAGAAACGTCGCGTACGCAAACAGAAAAGAAATGCTGCGCTCCAGTTTGGAAGGAGGACATTCACATGGAGCGTATAAAAGCGCGGGCGCGTCGCGACGAGTTTCCGCCGCGAAAACATTAAATTCCCGTTGAAACGTTCCCCCATGGCTCTCGAGGGTGTCTTCGACCGGGGCAACTTATACAAATTAAAATGCAACGCTCGTTGGCGAAGCAGTCCGAACACTTTACGTGCAAGCTTTGCGAGGACGAACGTGCACGCATAAACGACGCTTCCGGTGCCTCCTTGCGTCCAATGAAATTATTATGCGAAACGTGTCGTCTCTCGCCGCGGATGCTAGAAAAAAGGAACGAAACCCTGCTTCTGAACATTTTGGTAACGTACATCTGAATTGAGAGCGAAGTTTGTTGGAAATAAATTTTTTATTGTTTCTTGGCATCTGTTTCAAGCAGTTGACAGTCTTTTAAAATGGATAACGATCTGTTTCGGGTTGAAACTTTGTTAATTTGTGAACGTTTACTCGGTATATTGGATATCGAGTTAATCAGCTTGATCCTTAAGGTTCTTAATCCTCTAGCCGGGAGAGTAATAATTAACCGAGGTAAAATATGCACGAGCATTAACACCTAATTCTCCTCTAAATATATGATGAATTCCTGCGATCAATCTGAACGGTGTAGCTTCTAATGTAACATAAATTAATTCTAACTCCTCGCTTTGAATAATTTGTGAAATTGAACGATCAAAATGTCGAGATGTTAATTCAATCAGTTGCGCGTTAAATCGATGTAACATAATTTTTACAGCGTCACAATTACGTAACGCAAAGTGACAACGTAACATAAAATCTTTAACATTTCGCTTACGATTGAAAACAAAATTGTTCAAAGGAAAAAAAAATGAATGTATCGATGCAAAGATACTATTGAACTGATATAATTCTACGAAATGGACGCATCGTTACAAATTCAGTAAATAATATTTAAAAACGTATTATTACGATCGCAGCAATTTTTATCCGATCGAACTGAGCGAAAATAAATTTGATACAGACGGCTCTGGTAATCAAAATCATATCTTCGTAGGAAATATCAAAGTTGAGAGACCATCGAAACTAGGTAAAGCTCGAGTCTGCAGGAAAAGCGTCTTATACTCTGTTGTCACATATATTGCCGTTTCCGTTTCAAGTGAAACAATTCGACGTTCCCCGCTTCTCAGACACAGTTTGAGGGAATTCCATTAATACGTAATTTTGTGCCGCCTCGAATAGCAGCGAGAGCTCCTCGATGCTCTCGAGATCGCGAAGCTCTTTAGAGGATTGGAATATCGGAAGTTGCGAGGGCTTCGAAAAGATGGGAAGTCTTCGAAGTCTTTAATAGGATGAAGGATCTCGAACGTCTTGAAACCTTCGCGAATAAAGTCTCGAGAATCATAAAGGATCCAGGACCAACTAACGCTCGATCCTTTGATACTTCTTCGAAAACTTTGGGACGCGTTAAAAATTTGAAAACTTTCGAAACCAAACGTGTCAAACGTCGACTCTTGTCTGTGGATCGTCCTAATTTTCTCGGAGCCCATTATGGCAGAGCACGCTTGTCGCACACGTGTAAAAATTCTTTCCTGCAGGATTATTTTCGTCGCCATTTTTACGCTTTCCTTAGCCCGGAAAGTTTAAGAGCTTCTAATTCAATTGAATAAAACGAATCCCACGATCGTAGCGATTAAGGATTGTGAAAGTTTTGTATTTATAGCAGATAAACGATCGGGGTACCTTTTTACATAGAATAACGTGAAGTGAGAGAAGGAAAGTGGAAAAGTTTATTTATCTTTCGTGATTTAAGTAAGAAATAAGAAGGTAAAGTTTGCTGCTGTTTTAAAACTTCAAGACATTTCTTAATCTACTCGCACTGAAGCACCATATTTGGGACATGATGTCTGAGGTGGAGATTTTTGTATTTTTACGAGGATTATTTTTTAATTTTAGATTTCAAGAGGACGTTTTGAGAGATTTTTATGTGTTTCGGTTATTCGTGCATGAACGTGAAATATTCTTGGAAATTTTATTTGTTGCTTTACATTAGTTACACATTTTCTTAATAAATGTGACGGTTGTTAGGTGACATTGTACTAATTTGTTATATTTAACTAATTCTTTAAATTGATAGAACTTGAAATATCATTAAACGAAATTAATGTTAAATAAAATTGATAAGACTTCGCTTTGACGCTAGAGGATTAAAAATTTGGAACAAAGTCTGCAAAGAATTTATATCAGTAATTATTGAAAACCTTCTTGATTTTAAAAATTGTAAAACGTTAATTAACATTGTTAAGAATAGTTGAAGGTAGAATTTATGCACTATATGTGTCCAAAAAATTTGTAATATACTTAGAAGTATCTTAACATTCGGAAATTAATTTTTATACAAACAACAGAATATAAAAGTTCCAAATAATTAATTTCCCAATTAAATTTTCCCATTATTTATCATATTAATGGCTGCACAAATCTTCATCCCAATAAATTCAAGAATTAATGTCAATTCATTCTCCCATTACTATTTCATGCTTAATATCATGAATATTACATTCATGTATCACTAAAATCGCAAATCATTTATCCAAATTATCCAATCGAGGCATCAAACAATTAAAAATAAAAATACTCGCCGTTATTCCAAATTAACATGTAAAATAATATTGTTTTTCTCGTTCCATTTTTTCCCCCAGAAAAAGAAAAAAAAAAGAGAGAACAATTAAATATAGCTTGATTTTCTCGGTAAACAGAAATTATTGATAAAATTGACAGCGAATTTGTCTCTCGAGCGACCATGGCGATTGAACTAGTGATGAAAGGGATCCGATAAAAACAATGCTTTTCCCTCAAACAATATTGATTGTCTCCGAGGCCTTTATAGCTCCGCTAACAGGTATAACCAGATTACAGTGCTCCGATCTACGAATATGGGTCGCGTTATTGAATTAGATTTATGCAGAACGATCGTGTCGAATTCCGCGACATCATGCGAAATCGGTGAACTGCGAAAATTGTGATATCACGGTGAAAAATAGATTTTTTCCATTAAAACGTGATGAATGTCTTTTTTCTTTCCTTCTTTTTTTTTCCTTTTTTTTCCTTTTTTTGACACGATCGTTAACTTTAGCCAACAGCTACCAAATGCATATGCGCCACAGTACAGCCATGCGCCGGCTATAATCGATTATACTCGACTGTTCATATTTATTCTGTTCGCTATAATCGACTATACTTGACTGTTCATATTTATTCTCTTCGCTACAATCGCAGTTGTGTCGATAGAATAATATTTAATTTTTCGTTTCAACTTTCTAAATTACTTTTTCCCTTTATTAAAAACAAATATCAAATTTTATACGAACAAATAGTACCTCGTTGTAGCATTTGAAACGTCCATAGAGATTTGTTTTGATTACGAGACACGTGTTACAAGCAAGTATCTCTCGTGTTACATTGCTCTCGGTTGTTTTGGTAATTTTTATTTCTGTTTCTTTCTCTCTTCATTTTCCCTTCTTGTTTGCTAATATCGATAGGGAAGAACGGGAAATTGATACGGTCGCGAAACGATTTAATTTATAGAGCGTCAACCATGTTTTTAATAACACGTTCAAATAAGCGTCGCTAGGCGAAAAATTCCGGGAATTATAAACAATGGCCTCGCGTAAAGCTCGAATTTTCAAGCTCTACTCGACGAAACATCGATTTTATTTGGCGCGAGATTACGCGCGTCAACTTCAATATGTATGGAACAGTATACAAGGCGCGTAATTCGAATTCATCCCGCTAAACCTGTCCTCGTAAATGAGATCTGATATCTACGGTTAACGAATGATACGACATTGAAACGATTCGAGCGTGGATATCGAGATTCTCTTAATTAGAAGATCCTTGGGAACCCAACTTATTGTTAGTGGTTGACGCCACTTAAAATAAACAATTTTACGTCCTGTTTGTTGAGGATTTACAATTTTAGGTTTTTTTTTTAATGAAATTCCGTGCTTTGATGATTTTTATACATTTACAACAGTTCTTAATTTATATGAACATTATTTAATATCTTTCTTCCATGATTTTTATACATTTACAATAGTTCTTAATTTATACGAACATTATTTAATATCTTTCTCATTGCAGTTTGCGAGAGATCGATATGATTGAAATCTGGACTTTCATTATTTTCAATAATATTTGAAATAATATGTATTCCAAAAAATAAACAGCAGACTTCGGTTTATTATTTTATTGGAAATATAAATTCTGCAATAGTTTTTATTTCGGTACACGATTTTATACATCGCGTTTTAAAATACACTTTTTAATATTTATTTTCATAACAGACAGTTTGTTATGATTATTATTGATATCGTTATGTTTATTTTCTGCCTCACGGCCGTGGAAAGGATTCAGTGTTAACGATAGATAATTTTTAAACAAAATTTTGAATCAGTTAGTTCTAAAAAAAAAAGAAAAAAATTGATACTTGGTTGAGTTTATATTTTGTTACATTTTAAGAAAATAAAAAGCGTCGAAGCTAGAGATTCCATTGATACGATTTATTCATAACTTGCTATTGTTGCACATAGAATAGAATTGCGAAAATGCGCTTGATTCGTTGATCGATTTCGACCGAGATGTCATGAATTATTCCAGAAGGTACTTTGTAAATGACAAAAGCTTGGCGGCTAACCGGCGGTTCGAAATTGCATTCTCCGCCATTTAAAGGTTAAGTCGAAATATCGCATAGCCTCGCGTAGAGCTTCATCTTTTATTCCTGACTTCGGGAGCTGTACTTTTGCAGACATAGAGACGCATTAAACCCGAATGAAACGTTCTTTTCCTTGAATTTTTAACGTCCACTTTCGTGATGACACAGGAACCAAAAAAAAAAAATTCATAAACTGCGTGAAATTTGTATTACCCGACAACGTTTCGGTACAAGAATGTTTAACTCCTGTCTTGAATTAATTGTTCGAAACGATTGAACGAACAAAAGTTGACAAAAAATACGTAGAAATATTTTTCGATGCTCTCTTCGAACAGAAACTTCATCGAATAAAACAAAATTACTGTAGAAGTCCACTAGAAAAATATTTATAGCTATAATATCACAGATTTATTAATACTAGATATATAAATATTAACGCTCGCGTTGATTTCAAATTATCCAATATATAAATTAACAATGAACGAAAGTTTCGATGGAAAAAAATGAATAACAAACGGAAGCTTTGAAAGCATAATACGAACACCGTTTAAAAAATATCATAAAATGTAAGCTAATTTTTATTTTCCACGATATTCCCAAATACAAGTTAATAAGAGAGATAGATGTCCAATTATTTAAACAGCAATGTAAATGGAAACATTTTTAAATTCGTAATTTAAACTCAAAAAAGATACAAATTATAGATCGTTCATAAGTTATTAAAAAAAGTTAGCTGTGCGTGAAAATAACTCGAAATCTCGATAATTAACGAATAAATTAAAAAAGAATATATATATATATATATGTATATTGCATGGAACGTGAATAACCGATTCGTTAGCAGCCGTCAAATAAGCTGACGAGCACAGCTTCACGTGCTTACGCGACGATCGCAATTTCATGGAAAGTGATTATACACTATACGATTATTCGAAGCGTGTACCACGAGAGATTAGCTGCGTCACATTTATGCTATGTCGCGTGTAAACACGATTAATCCACGTCTGCTAAGCGATTGTACAACAAAGAACTACTGGTCGTACGTGTAAACGACACTGTCCTTTATACGCGTAAGCTGTGTATTAACAGTTTATCCGCTATCCGTGTCGTTTCTCGACTCTAGGAATATGCATATTTAATGAAAAAGACAGAGAGATCATGAATTGTATGAAATAGACGCGGCACTGATAAAATGAATAATTGTTTAGAAAATATCAAACTGAAAATTGAAGAAGTTTGAATTTCAAATATTTATTATATACCTTAGCCCTCTATGGGACCGTGTGACTTAAAAGAAACTAATCTATCTGTATTTTAAAAAATTAATTTTATTTAGTTATCACTGTACTATTAAATTTGATCACTGTATTACCGTAGGGATACCACGATCCTTCCATAGCGATTAGTAGTTTAAAAATTTTCAAATCAAAGTGAAAGACAAAAGTGTAATCAATCGTAGTTTTTTCTCTAATAAACAGACAAAATTCTGGCTACAGAGGGTTAAATAATATATGTATATAATATAAGTAATGTAAGTCAAAATGACTGGTTTGAAATTTCTACTATAAAGTTCTTATACAGTGATACATTTTTAATGTATCGTGTTTTTCTGTTACTAATATGAATAAAGGTTTATTGTCCTTGCATATTATTTTTTTTCAAATAGTTATATTGAATTCTTTGATTGAAATGGGTATACTTTAATCGTAGGTAGTTCCAGCGTTAAGAAACTTGCGTGAAGAAATAAGGAAAATTGAAAAGTAGCTAAAAATATGAAAGTATTGTTAACTTGCAATGAACGCGATTATATACCTTGAAATTTAATAAAATGGATATTATATTTTGAATAAAAAATTGGAATTGCGTTTTGGTATATCATAAAAAATGGAAATAACATGTTTGTATAATTCTATTTTGAGATATGAAATGATTTCAGCAAGTTAAATACGATTTACAAAAAGGATAGGAAAAAGTATTAAAGAGTGTTTCGTCACCGAACCGAATTCTTGTTAGAAATGGACTAGTTTTTTGCTTGTCTTTCCTGTTTAATGAAACTTGTGTCTACGGACACGGAAACTTAATAACTTCTCTTTAGCAAGGAACAACCGATTCTTGGTCTTTTGAGACTCGTATTGGCCAAGTGAAATGCAATAATGTTAGTGGCAACGTAAATATCAACGAAAAATTCTATTAAAGAGACTCTGTACAATCTGAACGAGAGAAATTTAGTTTAACTGTTGTTGCTGTGCAATCATAAAATATTGCTGTCCACCATTTTTATATAATTTCGTTAAAACGTTCGGAAAACGAGCAACGAAGACCTCTTTTTCGAGATTTAATTTAAATTGGAACGTTTTTAAAATATTTTAATTGTGTTTAAAATTGCAAGAGTATTAGGAAATTAATGAATCATACAAATATCTGCATTTATAAAAAAAACCCTATTAATATATAAAATTAAAAAAAGGAATTTAAACATTGTACACGTACATATCTTTAAATATCAATTCTTATTACAGTAAAAATGTAAAACATATTTATGGTTAATCATTTTTATTTTTTAATGCTTCTCTCTCTTTCACTTTTTAAACAATTATTTATTTAAAATAACAGTACAATAGTTTCAGTGTGAACACAAAATTTTTTTTTTTTTTTTTAAATGGCTTAAAATTATTAAATTGTTCCCGTATCTTCTCTTCGCTATAAATATCTCCAATATACGTATTATTAGAAAAGTATATAGAAAATAGAGAATCAATAGATAAATAGAAAATAGAAAATCAATAAAAATATATGTTATCCCCTACAAATTCTTCGTGATTGAACATTTGAAAATACGTAGATCGGACGGAGAAAAGGGGGTGAAATTACGAGAATAATTTTTTACGACGACGCGAACGTAATAGAAGCTCATACACGACCACAGAAAAGCCGTTGCCAATATTGGTCTCGAGATCGAACATCTTATTCGAAGCTTCTTAGCGGTGAAAACGGATATATCGAAACAGCTTTTCGTCTCGGAGCTTCTATTTCCCCTGGTGATGATCGTTTCTTCGAGGATTCCCACCGAGACGATGGTATGCGTGCCTCTGCGTGGTTATTTTCTCGGTTAGAATGCGAATGTCCCTACGGTCCTGTATCGACTCGAGTTTCTCTTCAGCATCCTTCTATATGCCTCGATAATTCCGCGAAATTACTTCCCATAAATCCTATTCATAGAAATTTTCGTCGTTACGTGAACCGATTCCTCTTTACTTCCTCATTGATTTCCTCTTTCTTCTGCTTGTATCTGTTCCCTTAATATGTTCTTCTTCCTATTTCTTAAAATTCTGAAATGTATACAAATCAACATACTATATTCATCTTACTATTCGCTTCAACAATTTTAATAATCTGAAATTATTTTAACGTAAAAAAAATATATAACGTAACAATGTATTTCGAAACTTTTTAATTCAGAAGTTTAAAAGCAAAAGTAGTATTTCAAATACATGGTACAATAATTAAAAAAAATTACAGATATTTACCAAATCAGCAAATACAAAAAATACAACAATATTCAACTAACAAACACAAGAAAGAACAGAAAAGAGGCGCAAAGAACATCAAGTCAATTCCCGAAGCTTCCGTTTCGTTACTTCCTACTACACTCGCATCCCCTTGCCCAGCAAAAACATGCCGAACTAAACAAGTTGGTTCCTTTCTTTTCAACTTAATTCAGACATTTTCAAGCAGTGACAGAGACAAATAGTTCATCGTGTCGTTCCCTCCATCGAGTGGCTCGATAAAAACGTGCCTCGAGGAGCTCATCAATGAATCTCTTTGATAGACAAACCTAAGTGCATACACCTTTTACTGCTAAGGGGTTAACAATGGCACCGAGAGATCTCTCGAAGTCAATATTTCTTCTTTCAAACCTTTTTCTGTCCCTTTCTTTGATATCTCTTTTCACTCCTCTCCTTTTGCTCTTTTCTCTTTTCTCCGCCATCTGTCCGCCCTTCTTTTCCCCTTTTCTTTGGCACATTTTTCTCTGTTCCCGATTATTCCGTGCGAACGCAACCCTTCGTGTGATACGGGCTAGTTAGAAGGAATTTGAGGTCGGTGCAGTGGTCATAAATCTTATCGGTCGAGTCCTTTTCGTGCGGTCCAGGGCGGTCGTTTAAAATTCCAGATTGGTCCCGTTAAAAAGTTTTCTCGTAAGGGGGTGTCGGTGACCGATCGTCGATTCCTCCCATCCTCTTCCTTCGAGTTTACTCGTAGACAGCTCTCGTGGCTTTACGACAGCTCGCCGTTGACACTTTTACGGTGTCCTAATTCATTGGATCAATGCGCCGGTAATTAGGCGCCATTATGCGGCAAGATGAGTCGTCAAGTTTGGAGTTGGCCGACCCGGTTCCCAGCATGAAAGAGTCGAACAACCACGGGAAACGAACTTGCGGGGAGGGCGGAGACCACGATTCGAAGTTGTGAAAGTGGATCCCGAAGGAGATTGATGGCACACGCCAGGGAAATACGCTGAGAACCCGACGAATCGTCGACGATCTTTGTCGCGCGATTCTCGGTCTGAATAAACAAGCTCCTTGTGAACGAGGGGGCTGGGAGCAATTCAGCAGCTCGTGGACTTCGTTTAATTAAACCGAGTTTTTATTTTTTTTTTTTTTTCTCTCTTTTTTTATTCCTACTTCTTGGCCGACATTTATTATTTATTGCCTGCCATCAAAGTTGATGGATGTTATTGCGATGTGATTCCGAACGAATAGGTGTTTTGTCGTGTACAGTGTTGGACAGAGGATCGATTGTGGATGAGTTTATTGCGTGACGATTTAGGAAAGTTGGTGGATTTTATTTGGCAGTTATTATTATGAGAATTATTATATTGAATAATAATTTTCCTCTCTTTTTATTTATTTTTTTTATTTTTTATTTTGGTGGGTATCAATATTTTTTAATAGAACTTGCTTGGAACTGCTTTATTAACAGCAATTTACGTTAGTTTGTTAGTTTAATAATTTGTACCGGTGTTATTTTAGATGATTGAAAATTTTTGTTTTTAGAATATAGAGAATAATTTTCAGAATATATTACTACATTTGAAAATTTGAGTTTGTCGCTTCTATTTTCATTCGTACCTTCTTTTTTATTTTAGTAAATGAATAACTTCTGGATTTATTATTTGTATTTATTTATGTGATATTATATGATATTACAGAGAGTGTTGCACTAGAAATTTGAAACAAATTGTTATGCACGTGAAACGACATAAATCATTACTCTGACAGAAACTTTAAACGTGTAGTACATTACGAATTAGTGCGAGCTTTAGCTCCCCTTGCAGGTAGCGTTCATAAATTTTGCTGTTACTGTACTCGGCATCTTAATTACGACACTAAGTTAGAAATTGTGTCTCTTAACAGTGCTCATCCACGTTACACCAGTTAACCCAGATGACTTTCTATTAAATTGCAATCGCCATAAAATTTGTCTACTTTCTATTACTGTTACTAATATTTCTCTTGCAATTCTCTAACATATATATCAGTATAACTCAATCATAGTTCATGAAAAATCAATAACTTTATCTATAACATACTTTGCTCAAAACTAAATAATTAAATGCAATAAATTATTTATCATATACCTACAAAAATTCGTTGCAAAAAGTTAATCAAACTTACGTTATTTTAAAGCTCAAAGAAACACACGTATATTTTTTACACGCAATATAAAATATTATATAATATATACAAAATACATTACAATTCAAAAAATATTAACTCAAACGCTAATAAAAAAAAAATTCATAAATATTCTGAATTTTTCGTGCTCTTAATCATTTTTACAAGCCACAAAAATAATTACTCATTCCACTTGCTCGCAAGAAAAGGCGGATATCATCTGTTACTCTTCGCCCGTAATTTTTAACCTATAACTCCGCCGTGCAACGGCGAACCGAAGCCAATTCTCGTGTCGGTTCTGCGACGTAACACGGTTTTGAGGTGAAAAATTTCTGGAGAAATATCGGGATCCAGTAATCTCAGAGCTCGACGGGCAGAATTTCACGAATTCTGGGATTGCCAGTAATTCTTCGCGGAAAATGCTACCTCGCCGCGAGGACGAGCTACATTGTGCGTCAAAATGGTCGGGGAGGATCGAATTTCGCGTTCTCGACACGCAACTCACGGAAGCTTCGCCGATACCAAGCATTCCGAGCAAATTCCTAGCATTCGAGGTGTGTTGCGAATTCTGTCCCTTCGATATAGCGACACCTCGATTCGATTTTCGCTAATTTCGCGTAAACTCGATGATCTGTGATAGACGTGACGATTAATGTGAACCGGAACATGAATTCTTTCAAGAAGCATTGCCAATTTTATGGCAACAAATTTTTATGCGATTTCAATTCCAACAAACGTGGTTGTAATTGTATTTTTGTCATTTTCGTACAAACGACGTGGAAAAGTTTTTATGCAATTTTGTTTTACGATAACATATTTGCAATATTTGGAAAAATTAGTGAACATTGAGAAGAATTGATAGATTATCTTGAAATAAGATTCTCTTACGAATAAGTAAATTTTATAATTTTTGGAAGAGAAATATGTTGCACGCTGCTTGCATAAAATATAAAGACACCAGCTGACGAATCAGTACTTATATTCTAAATTTGAAGAATGTCTTTACACGTAAAAATTTTTCAATATTAGCATCGATATTCGCAACGTGTAAATAATCGACCGAATTGTAATTTTGTTAATTGTAATTTTTGTAATATTTTTTTTTATTCAAATTTTTCTCTCACGATATAATGTTACAATAATTGGAATTCACGCTAATGAATGAAAAATAGAATTCTTGTTCAAATCACATAGAAAAATATTTCAGCGTATCCTGGTATTTTTATTTTTTGTTTTTTCCTCTTGTCTACAAAGTTCCATCAAAATTGTCATGCAACAGATGTTATAGTTCTCCCGTGAATGATTGGGGTACACGAGTTTGGACGTAACAAACCGAGCAAAGTGCATAGAATGAGCGAACGAAGAGCAGGTGCAAACGTGAAGAGAATGTGTGTTTTGTCGAAGCATGAAATAAAGGGAAAAAGAACGGTCTGCATGCGTTTGATAGGAACATTCAAAAAAACAGAAATTGCTTTATTACAGTGTCCGTTTTATTTCAGCATTGTTTTCCTTTTTCTTTCGCCTCTCTTCTTATTTCTGTTCGGAAACAGATATTTCTTTCAAAATCGCGCACGTATCGCATTGTAAATTGATTCTTAAGGCATTTATAAAATATAATAAATACGATAGTTCTCGCGTCGAATTAAGCGCGATTAAAATATCCTTCCAACATTATTCGAATTTCTAAAGACAAGATAACGGCGATAAGCCACGTATTTCCATAATTGAACAGATTTGTCTAATTTATTAGAATACTTTAGAGAAGTTTCGAACGCACGTGGATTTTATTATAGGAATAAAAGGAACATTTTGATATTAGGAGGATCGAAGCGATTCGATAAGACGCGTTAATTATGAACTCGAAGCAAAGTTTCTGCACGAAGATATTGTAAATTGTAGAGCTATTCAAATTTTTCTCCGTCCACTTTTTTAAACCATTCAATTT
>SMSQ01006212.1:28455-45313 GCA_019453375.1 Ctenoplectra terminalis
AAAAAAAAGAAAAAAAAAAGATCGGTGCGATCCATTAGTCTCCATTCAGTCTCGGTTTCCTTCGTGGTGATCGAACGTTCGCTTAAATCGTACCTTAAATTTTCAATCTCGAATTTACAGCTCGAATGCACCCGCGTACGATTTAACACGTGTACTTCCCTTATACGATTTACACGCAATTTAACGGACAAGATTTCCACTTAATGTTGTGAACAATTGGAGAAACAGAGGGAAGCAGGAACACGTTGTATCGGAGATGTGTAGAGATTACGTGTAGGATATATTGCCTGAGTTACAGATTGGAAATAATTGCAGCTATACGTGCTGTTGTTAATAATATAACATATAGCATATATTTTAGAAACGAGTTTTAATTATTTATCTTATACAAATACATTTGATTGGAACGTAAATTCGCTCGGTTAAATTTAATTCATATTTTTCTTTATTCGTTTGATTGGAATTCTATATGAAGTTATATTCAGTGAATTGTGTAATCGCGGTTATTATTAACGAAAGCATTCCATTTTAATAAATTAAACAATTCTTACAAAAGAAAAGAGTAAGGGGAGAAATTTATGTGGGAATCTAATACAATATAAAATAGACAGAAACATAAGTTTTATGTACCATAAAAATGTATAGACTCTGTATCATACAAGCATAGGTAATTTTATAGTTTCGAAAGCTATTATTAAAAACATTTAATGACCGTAACACTAACTCCATGTATTCTTAGAATTGAAACTATGGTATTAGCGTCGATCGAAATATTTCAACCCTTCTCCCCTCTTCCCTTGCACTACACATTCCTGTCTTTTACAAAAATCTTTCTTCGATCTTAAAATATTTTAGACTTACAAAATATACGATATTAAACAAATAAAGACAAAAAATAAATACACCAAATCTGATAAAAGAATATTTAAAATTCCAATATTCCTGTAAAACTAAATTCCGTTCCGACTCGTATATACACGAAGAGGACGACAGGATTAAACATCAGAGATAGAAATATAAAAGAAACGTTTATATATATTCACCCTTCTACCAGAGAAATAAATTAAAACACATATCTAGACATTCAACCCTCAATCTTCTTTCTCTCTCTTCAAAAAGATTCCAATTATTACTTAAATAAATTCAGAAAATACCAAACGGTTCCAGCACTGTTAGATAACGAACGTTCGTTCCCGGTCCAATGAATTGGTATCCGACCAAAATTACCCTGAACCCAGTCCACCCGTGATAATTTGCATTAATCGTTCCCTTGGCCATCGTCCAAGCTCAGTTTCGGATCGTCTCGAAAGAGGGTTCGATGTCCACAGCGAGGCAGCGCACCCTTTGTGCAACCCTGCACCGACTCTTTCTTTATTTCCTTACCCACACACACGTTCCCTCCCTTCCTTCCTCCCAAACATTGAACAGACGATCGGAGGGGCGCGTTGAAGCAACAGAGATCAACTATTTTCAAAAGCAATCGAGTGAGTCGAAGAAGGGCGCGGCTAAGAAGCAGCTTCTCCGGACCATTGGAGCTTGGAAAGTGGTTGGAAAGGGGTTGGAAAGGGGTTGGAAAGGGGTTAGAAAGGGGTGGGGGCTTTATCGATTTCTTACTCGTGGCCCAGTAACGCGTTTCGTACATCCAGCGTGGCGTCATTGGGTGTAGCCATTGCTGGCCGCGTTACGAGAAAACAACCCCCGACCACCCTGTGCAACTTCTCGATCCGACGACCGATAACCGATGGTCCCTCGAACTCGCTCAACTTTTGTTCTGTCGTTTCTTCGTGAATTTAATGGCCGAAACGGGGCCGAAGCCGCTTTTCCAGGGGGTTAAGTGCACCGTCAAATTTGTAAACTCGCGCCCCGTCAGGGCGACTTACGGTTTTGTTGCATTTGCGTAGAGTTGTACGCCCCGGAGGGTGGGAAATGGAGGAGGGAACGGTGTACGCAGACCATTAACTGGAATGGTAATTTAAAAAAGAAGGACAGACGGAGGATAGACTGTTGTGTTGCAGTTGTCGAATTTAATTTCATTCCAAGTTCGAATCGAAATCGCAGTCAAAGGGTTTTATTCTTGACCCACCACGTGGAAACTTAGAATGAAATGGATATTTAGCAAGCCGCCTAGAAAAAGTCTGCGAATCTTTTCGCTAAAAATTTTTGTTTTTTTTTTCAATATTATAAATCTTGCAGTACTTCGAATATTAATTTCATTTTTTACCAGCGGGCTTTTATTAAAATGTTTGTCGTTGTGTGTGAATTTAAAATATTAAAAGTGTATTTTTATATATTTTTAGTGAAATACAAATATATTACCTTTCCAAGTTTAGGAAATTTGTAAAAATTAGAGAAGCGTGGATAAATAAATAAATGATATAGAGAGCTTAGAAATTTGCTTAAAAATAATGTTGATATTCGTGAACTCGTGACTCGAAGATATATCAACGAAATAGCCTCTGTTTTGGAAACTATGGATTTATGCGGTCAATTTCAATTTTGCATTGCTTCCAATTTCGAAGAAGTTTACAACACGCCGTAACTTCCTTCCAGAAATCGATGTCGCAACGATATTAGCGCACGGTTGCAAATATCGTTCTTCTCCGTCTAATAACAGTCGCTCGAGTTTACGCACAAAATTTGCAAATGACCCGGTGGAAATATACGCCGATCGAAATCGAGCTTCACAAATGCAATCATCGGGCTCAACATTTGAATAAATGATTTTATTTACGCGGAAAAATTTCCAAAATGCAGCAGAATGCTTGAGTCGATTAAATAACCGGTATTCCGTGGAAATGATAAACGAGAAAAACAGGAAATTATGGTCATTCGAATATTCGCAAACTTTTGCTCGTTCTAGTCGATGTTCGAGGAAACAGAATATATTTAAACGCGAATATCGATATCCGTTTGGATCGATGATCAATGAAAAGGTTGCTTTCTAACTCGAGCAGTTTGAACTCTAGCATCTGGCTAATTGCACGTGCATAAAATTTTCCGCAGCTTGGCCGAGGTAAAATTGTAGTTGCTTTATACTTTTTATCGTTTAAACTGTATATCGATACATTGTCTCGCTTCGAGGTTTTCTAAAGGAGCAACTTTAGTATGGAATATTGCGTGTAAATAAAAAACAGTTCTAACAGTTCTATTTAATAAGATGAATAAAAATAAAAATAATGTCTCTCTGATTATGATGAAAGCGTATTACTATTCAACTTTTTATAAAAATGCGAAATTCAAAATATTTTTTATTGTGCGACATAGATGCGAATTGTTAAAATAATTGATATTTATTTAAAAATGAACGATGCTTCGTGAAAGTGAGAACTTTAGAGACGAGAGCAAATGGAGTGGAAATTTTAAAGAGTAAAGTAGTAAAAAAAATCTGAGAAACGTGGATAAAAAAAATGTTTTAAGTTTTTAGCAAAAAGTTTTTGTTGTTGTAATTGTACAAAAGTAGGTAGACAATTAGTGTGTTTGTAATTATATTTTTTTCCAGTGTATAATATTTGATATAACACAGCTAAACATATATTTTCAGCTGCTCCGATTTAAACTTATTTGTTGATCATTAAAAATATTTTATGTGCAGTTAATATTTAGCAAAACCAATGAAAATGTCAGAAAATGTTTGGTATTACCCTCTTTCTTTTTTTAAGCTATTTGTAATTTTTGTTTTAAGTAAAGAAAGATGGTATTATAATTAATCTCTGATTTTTTAAAATCTTGGTATTCCAAAGTCCTTTTTTCTGCGTTAGAATGATAATACGCGCAACGAGGAAATATTTGTTCGCTGGAAATCTGAGATAAAGTTTTTCATTCGTTAATAGGATGAAGCTTTATGACTACGTAATTTCATTCTTTGTCTTCCCCGTTTAAACGAGCAAAGTGAAAGTTTAGAAACTAAAATAATCCGCTGTAGTATGGTCGAGGTATTTACTCGATAAATACTAAAAACGAATTCCTCAGTTTTTGCACGGTTGTTTATCTTAAAATCCATGCTAGCGTGGCTAGCGGAGCATAAAGCGAAAGATAAATTTAACGAAAGCCAAAGTTTCATTTTCTACCGCAAAGAATCTCAATCAACTTTTTCCAATTCGATATAAAGCGTTTACCGAGTACAAATAACAGAGAAAAAAAAGAAAGAAAAAGGAAGAAAAAAAAATTAAAACAACTTCGATAAATATAACGAACCAACATTGTGGCAATGAAACGCGCAAACAATTCTTTATACTGTTTTTTTTTTTTCTTTTTTTAAGAATCCATCCAACTAAGTACTTACTATTTTTACCGATACATACAAACGTGTAAACGATATCACTGAATATTGAATCGTTGCGCGCAAACTTTTTATTAGAACCGATAATAGTGGCAGTACTAAAATGTTAAAAAATAATTCCGAAGAAGCATAATCTCTGGCTTATGAAAAATTACAAACGAAGATGATTGTAAAATAGTCGTTGCTTATTTAATAAACCGATGTATCTTCTCCTTTTCCTTATATACGTACAATCTTTCGTTCATATTAATTTATCTAAAAACAAAAATTTTATTTCTCTTTTACTATAATATAAAAATACAAGATTATGTACATAAATGTGTTCTTAAATTTATTATTAGTGGTAAAGTCACGTACAATAATTTCTTTTTTATCGGCAAATAATAATTTGAGACTTAAAGAGTTCGTACAGTGAGTAGTAAGGGTAAAGCGCTTGGTGTCTGACTATGCGCCGACTTGTTCTACTGAAACGCTCTCCGGACGATAATTAACGTTACATCGTTAGTGGGCGGTTGGGCAATGGATTCGAAACGATTCACTGACCACAGTCGAATGGTCTGACTATTCTGAGTATTCTGATGCCAAATAGGTCTAGGACTTACTCGGCAGCATAGCACAATGATCAAACGTACCGCTTCTCGTTCTATCCGAAAGCAACGTAATGGTATCTTTGACTTGCAAACGAGGTACCATAAGACCTTTTGACATTTTCTTTTCTCTTCTGGTACTTGCTGTCGATGGAACATTTGTTGAAAGATTCTGTTGTTACGTAGCTTTTTTATTAATTTTAATTTTTAATTAACAGTCGAAACTATTCTAGATATAAGTGGATACAGTAGAGTGTCAATTACCTGAACCTGGATTATCTGAATCGGTGTTGCATCGTTGTAAAAAATTAACTGTCTTAACATTAATGATATATAATTACTACATATTGCATATACATATTTGTTTTTTTTTTTGTTTTCTTTTTAATGTAGATTAAAGAATATCTGTCTCTACATATGTGTCTAATAAATGAAGAAGTAAGCCTTTATCCATATTTTTAACAGAAAATTAAGGAAAACTTCCAGAAATGCATCTCAGTAAATTTATAAAGTTTCTAGGAAAAATTACGAACCAGTCACTTGATCGCTTTGGTAGTTTTAGTGTTAGAATTCTTATCGTCATTTTTCATCGATAAGTGTTCGTTACCATGTAACAGAATGGAACATAACGAACTTCGTCCGAATTCGATCGCGTTATTAAAACAATACACAAAATTCAAGTTTCAATATTGACAATTCTTCTTACTCGAATACTAGATTATTAAATTGTTCTCATTTTATGTACGAATCTTTTTAAATCAAAAGCAAAACGTGCTCAGTCATTAATGAAGCGGCCGTATGAACTGTAAATTTCACGCGAGCTCGTAAGTCTTTTCAAACATCCGTTGCCGCGGATAGATCGTCACGTTGTACGTCAGCCATTTAGTTATCCACCGTATGGATTGCCGTACCGTTGAAAGTTAACGCGTTCCCCGCGAACGTCTGTCCCCCGTAAATTCGAAATTGCACGCGTCTCTCGCGAGAGGCGAATTTATTTTACCGCTGCGCCCAGCATATTTACTGCGAATCACGATTCACGATCGAGAGAGTCGCGATTCCATCGATCTTTGGCGAACAATTTTTCCGGTTATTAAACTCTTCCGACTTTTAATTAATGGAGGCTTCGATGACGCTGTTAGCGTGGCTACTACGGGAATTAGAATAATTTAGAGCAGAATAGTTAAATATTTTATTTACACGGATAACGTAGGGATATGCTAGGTATTTGGCAAATAGGATTATTCAACGTTTAATCGCTGTTTATGCTGTAATTATTATTTATCAGGTTATAATAATTTTGATTACTAAATTGTACTAAATACTATTTAATTATAGCGCAGCGTTGCATACGCGAAACATATAGTTATTAATATTAAAATTGCGCGCGTGAAAAATTTAATTATCAACGCTAAAATTATATATGCGAAAAGTTTAGTTATCAACACTGAAATTACACGTACGTAAAATTTTGATTAAACATTGGTACAAATGTTACAAATTTCGTAATAAACCAGGTTGGACTGTACAAGTTTAATGTTATGAGACCGGTGTAACACGCGTAAAAGATACGGTCATTACGCTCTTTTGAGTTTTAATTTCTACATGCTTAGGTAAATGTTATGTATAACAGTGGTTGTTGCATAGTATGGTTATAATAATTTGGGTCACCATGCGCCGGTTTAATATTGCGTCGCTAGTGTTGGATATACGAGGCATCTGGTCATTAAGCTCTTTTGATGTTTAATTATTATATGCCTAGGCAAATGTTACCTATTACCATAGTTGTTAGATTATAATAATCTGGCGTGCCACACACCGCTTCAATATTGTATAGGTAATGTTAGGTAGGTTCAATAAATTCATAAACAATTCTTCTCTTCGTGTTTGCGGTATTAGTGATAACAAATTGCAGTTTCATGAAAATTGTTTAAAAAAATTCATCGGACACTTCGATTGACCGGTTATGATAATTGATTATGATTCAAGATAATAAATGAAAATTGTTTTGAAAAATTGTGTTAAAAAATTGTTTTAAAAAATTCACCAGACACTCCATTTAACCAATTATAATGATTCGCTGTGATCGAAGAGGAAATATTAATAAGTATTTTTTTAAATACATTTAAAGAGCGATTTAAAAAAGAAAATAAAATATACATTTAAAAGGTTGCTCGAAGTTTTCTTAGCTCCGCAAGGTTCACGGTTGCAGCTCACAGGTTACTTCTATCAAGTTTCCTCGTTTGCAGTTCGGTCTCAGGTTAACCCATTCCATATAATAGTACACACAGTTTCTTTTTCCATGTCATTAAACAAAATCCTTCAACGAGACTGAGTAGCACAAGTAACCGAAGGTATGTACTAAAGTAAAGTTTAACTACGTACTAAAGTCAAAACCAGACGCGGTAGGTTTTCTTGGGAGGCACAAAGTCAAAGGAAAAATTTCATATCGCTAGCCGAGTTTAAATTCCTAGACGTTAAAATAAAATTTGCCAATCTGCTGCGAAACTTCGTTTATCTTCCATTGACAACTCCAATATTTAAAATTATTTCAAATACGTTAAAAATATTATTAAAAGCACTTAAAAATCGTTGTAAAATCAACTCTATTCTAAAATGAATTTTATCGATAGTTTGTCAAAATAGAATAAAAAACTAAAATAACAAACTGACGATCAAATAAAAACAAAACTTGCAACCATCCATTCTTGCATTGAATAAAAAACCACTCCAACATTTGTCGTGAATTTGGTGGCGATTAAAAGTCCATTTCTTTTCCAGAAAAAAATTAATCGATGCAAAAAAAAAAAAGAAAATAGAATTAAGTAAAATAAAATACACCCTTATTTTCAAAAACTTTCTTTTCGATTAACACGCATTCCTACGAACAACACAATTATTACCCAAAATCAAGATAAACCAAATCAAGATGAACCGTAACATTTTTCACAATTTGTGTTATAAAGTGAAAAATGTTTCATAATTCGTTTCATAATCCTTCAGAATGAAAAAAAAAAAGAAATCAGCGAAAGAAAAATAAATCCAATTCACTTTTACAGCATCTCTTTTACAACTGATTGTATTAATCCTAACCCCACAATCAATTCCACCACATTTAAAAGCTACATTTTCGCAAACATGTGAACACGTTGATGAACACCTGCTATCTTCTATTCACGGGAAAAAAAACTCGGTCGAATACGACTGAGAAATCCGGATATTGCACGCGTATCCGTATCAGTCTCCTCTTTTTTTTCACCCTCTTGTTCCGTCTCTCTCAATCTGTTTCCCTCTATCTATCTCCCTCGATACTTCTCTACCATCCCATCGCCTCTGGTTAGCAATAAATCGTGGAAAGCCGCGCATTAAGAATTACGGTCGAGCGAAAGTGGGTCGCGAATCAATCGAGGGAAGAAAACCGTCGAATTGTTGCGGCCGAGTCGGGGGTGGTTTTACTCCGCTGGAAAGAGTAATCGCTGTGGAAGGGCCTCGCAGCATAATTAATTCCTCGGTCGGCCTTCAGAGAAGCCTCTCTTTCCCTCTGTGTAAACGTTCTCGTGTTCCTCTGTTTTTTTCATCGTTCTTGACCGCTCTGACGGCGGAAATTAATTTGATGGAACCACAAAAGCGAGAAAAGAATGAATAACATTCGAAAACCTGTGGGAAAAAAAAATTGGAAGGTCGGAGAAAAATGGGTTTGCCAATATTTGTCGCGCATTTTTAATTGTATCGATTCCTAGAAGCGAAAACATGTTTTTTTTTTTTCTTGTTATTTCATCTTTTTGGAGGTTTGCTTATTTTAACGTGGCAACACTCTTCGAGTGATCGTTATTGTTGATTTATGGAGAACGAGGGCAAAGAAACAACGATAGGTTATATTTGTGAACTGACGATTGACTTGGTTTTTGAAAAATATTTTTATTCCAGTTTAACAATGCGATTGTAGAGATCAGTTTTATTGGTTTCTTTAGTTCGATCTGATTTTTTATTTTTTATTTTTTTTTGTTAGGGAAGTACAGAAACGTGTATTTAAATTTTGTTATTGATACGTTTGATCATTCCTTTAATACTATTCGAATTCCGGTGATAAGCTGAGAAGTTCCATTATTTTTTTTTTACTTTTGTATTCTGTATTATTATCTGTAAGTTACAATTTTTAATTATTAAGTCGGAAACACGTGTATTAATTCCTAAAATTGCAATGCACGTTACTGAAAATTAATCTTACGGTTACACAAAATTAACGAGACGATATTAAAATATTATGTACTCACAGTTCGTCATTCAAACTTATTTGAATAAAAATATTAATGACAGAGCTAATTAACTAGCCGTACTTTAGTAATACGAGTTCTGAAGTAATAATGGCTTAAAAGCGAGCTACCAGATACTAAAAGCTATCTCTAAAGTGTTTTGAAGCTCACTTATTAATGCTCGAAAATCATTTGGATTGAAAATTTGCTTATAAAAAATACACGCTTCAGAATCAAAAACTTACACGTTGATTGAAATTTCCAAGTTAAAAACATTAATAACGCCATTCTAAAAGTGCGTCACACACGTTTCCAACATAAAAACTAAATGCGAACCGGTAATGCTAAACAATACACGTGAAAATTAAAAAAATAAACATTCTGATACAAAACGAGAAATATACGAAACAGTCTCTCTCCGCGTGCATCAAATTTTTCGAACATTTCAGAACGCCGAATATAAAATCGCCCCTATAGGATTCGGCGCGCTCAACAGCCGTCTGTTCGAAAGAAAAAAATCGCGTTTCGAAAAAAAAAAAAAAAAGAATTTAATGTTACGTTTAAAAACAAGCGCGATGGGGTGAGAAGAGGCAGACGAGCATAGTTATCGAATCGAACGACGGTATAAGAGGAGACGAACTCTGATCGTTCCGCCATTTTTATTTCGATCGCGTTCCATTCGAAGCATTCGTGACGCGAGAGAGCCGTTCAAAATTCGCGGAACAATTACCAGCTTTGTGCTGTTTCATCATTGTGCCTCGTTGAAGCGACGATTACCATAGCAGTTACTACAGCGTGATCGTTTTCTCGATCGAAATGATCATGGCATTGCCGTTTAACGTCTTCTCGATATTGGTTAAAGACCGTTTAAACAGGAATTAATTTCAGCAAATGTTTATTCGCTTTCGAAACGTTGAATAAAAGGATTTAAAATATGGGAATGTAAAAAGTTTCTTTCTCGAAAGGGGTAGAATTATTTTTTCCCTTAATACAATTTTATTTACTTCTTTGTTTTAAAAAGACTCCTATTCGTTATTTATTTAAAAGGACTCCTATTAATTATTTATTTAAAAAGACTCCTAGAAATTCCTATTCGTGTAATAAAAAAAAAAGAAATTACGCGAATACAACAGAAAGACTATTAAACTGTTTTCTGGTATAAAATTGTAGGTGTGGTCTTCGCAACCATCAATGAAAGAAATAACAACGAAAAATTAACGATGGCCACTTCGATGAATATAACGATGGTCACAAAATAAGCTACGCTTCTATCTTTGTAATAATACAAAAAAAATATCAAATAACTATTTTTAAATTCGAACGCTATAAAATTAATTTCCAAAACTGTTCCAACGATTCTTCCGCTATAAAGGAGCACTTACCGAACTCAAAAAACAATCAGAAACCCATTTGCTACCCTCCTGGACCCACGATACCCCAAATTCCGCGCATCAAACGAAGAATCGACCGAATTTTCCAGCAGAACAAAGCTGTCCTTTTTCTCAATGAAATTCCAACCCCTTTCGCTACAGTTTACGTACGAGTGGCTCTTCGCGTTCCACCATTGCAATCGTTCAATTCCATCGAATCGACTTTCGAAATCCTCGGAACCATCGATCCCGGTGCGATCTCGCTATTCAAGGTGGATCATTTTCTCTCTGTTTTCCCTTTTTTTTTTTTTTTTTTTTTTTTTTTTTTTTAGCACAATTAATCCATCCTTAATTCAGCGTCGCTAGCTACGAATAGAATCAAGGATGAAACGTTTCTACGCGGCGTGGCGCGCAAATTAACTTAATCAGACAGGTATTTGTCGAGCAAACAGAATCGAGGCAAGTTAAACTCCCCAAGATACGCGGAGGCAAATTGCCTCGAGCGACGCTGCATCCTGGCATTCAGCAAATTGACGCAGGAATTCATCTTAATAATCCGCCTATTAGTGGTGCACAGATATTTCGGATACATCGTTTCGCCGATTACTCGGATAGCCAGCTACGCGTGAATTTCAGCTCGCTGAGAATCGACGCTGAAACGCGCTCGAGCGTGATCCGTCCTCGAGGAGCACAGGCGGAGCCTGTGCTTTCTATTATAAAAATTAGTCTTCTGGGAGGGTAATTTTCGTGAAAGCAGCTGGTTCGTGGAACTGGCTACCTTTTTTTTTTTTTTTATGAAACCGTGATCAGGTCGCTGGTTTAAGAGACGCTTTGTGTCGCTGAGTTCAGGGGGGTAGTTTGTGAATGGTTGCAGTAATTGAACGCGTAATAGCTTGATGACGTGCATTGATTTGTTTTGAAGAAATTTGTTTCTTAAGCGACGAACCATTTTTTCTTTTTTTTTTAACTTTCTATGGCGCCATGTGAGTCACATACTCGTGTATTTATATTTAAAAAAATTTATTTCATTCAGTTATCACTGTACTATTAAATTTTCTTACTACTGTAGTGGTACCAGAATCCATCTATAGCAATTATTGCTTTAAAAATTTTTCAATCAAAGTAAAATAATCAATCACAGTTTTTTTCTCTGATAAACAAACAAAATTTGGACCACAGAGGGTTAAGATGCTTGAAATTTTTAAGAGACATTTTTTTGAGAAATAATTTTAGTTGAGAAAATAAATGATACAGGGTTGATTTGATGATTGAAGCTCTTTCGAGGCATTGTAAATTTTAATATATTTTTGTATAAATTAATGCAAAATATATTTATTTCAGGGAAAATTGATTTATTTAGAGACTTGGTTGCTATATTTTTGTATGCGGCAGGAAAAATTTTCTTGCATAGTTGTAACGTGAATTGTTACATTACATGCGAAATTGAATAGAAAATTACATTTATAATTATAAGATGTTTATACAATTGTGTTAAAATATTATTTGTATGGTAATTGATATGTAAGACTGCGTGTATACAATTCTTGGATACCGTCGGCTTGTATTAATCTTTTAATCCAGCAATTTTTCTTCCCTCTTAATTGAGAAATGCGAAATGAGTATGAAAATGGATTCCACTTCTGCGTTTTTATGACACATCAGTTCCCGTCGTTGCTTTCCTAATGAACTTCTGTCTTCGTTTAACCATTTTATCGGGACGATCGATACTGGTTTCTCAAATTTCCGGACCGCAACGGAAGCTAATAAATTACCGAACATGAATTTTCCATTAAATTATCTGCATAAATTAACCGTGAAATATCAAGTTCTAGGAACAAGTCGAGTACGTCTCGCAATCTTGTTCGTACCCAAATGAAAATCGACAAGCAGGAGATTTTAGTCTGATATATGCGTTTCGTTGAACCACTATTTGCGTTGAACATTAAGGAAACGAAGTATTTGTTTTACCAAATCTAATTTACATTCAAAATTACTCTAAGCAAACGTTAATATAAAAACGATCGAAGAAACAATGGATGAAAGTCAAATTAATAACAAAATCAACCAACAATATTTAATTCTTTCATCGTTCTATAACAAAATATTAATCTATTCCTAATAATAAATATATTTTCAAATAACCTGTATCGCTGGAATAAAAACAACAGAAGCGAAGAAGATATTTTTAAGAATTACTTTAAGCTAATTCGAATTAATAAAAATAATAAGTAAAAATTGAAGTATACACAAGTACACGATGCAAATCTTAAATTGCACGGAGAACACGGAAACGCGTCCGCTGCATTTTCTCCTTCAAGAAAAAGTTGCTCCAGAACGCAACTATATCCTTTAACATGAATATTAAGCCAATGCTGCTTGCTATTTGTAATTCAAACACAAGAACGCGCACAAAAGTCGAAGCTCGCCCTGCCAAAAAGCTCTGCGAGTATGCACGCAATATACATGGAAATTACTCGTGAATTTTCAAGGTAAACATCATGCCACTCCACGTGATTCTCTCTACCGAATAGAATGAACTATCCGCTCCATTAGACGAAAGACTGTTCTCGAAATTTTATTTTTCCTTCTTTTTTTTTTTCTTTTCTTTTCTTTTTTTTTCTATCTGCGAACCGTGCGTCAGCCTTCGCAATAGATACCGAGGGATTTAGAAAAAGGTGGACGGAAACGAGTTTGCATTTTCAGGAGGTACATCATAAGGAAATGCGAGCTTTGAATCTTTCAGCGGGATCGCATGCAACCCATACTCGGTGATTTTCATATCGTAACGCGCAGCCAGAATGGAAANTTCCGCTCCATTAGACGAAAGACTGTTCTCGAAATTTTATTTTTCCTTCTTTTTTTTTTTTCTTTTCTTTTCTTTTTTTTTCTATCTGCGAACCGTGCGTCAGCCTTCGCAATAGATACCGAGGGATTTAGAAAAAGGTGGACGGAAACGAGTTTGCATTTTCAGGAGGTACATCATAAGGAAATGCGAGCTTTGAATCTTTCAGCGGGATCGCATGCAACCCATACTCGGTGATTTTCATATCGTAACGCGCAGCCAGAATGGAAAGTTTTAACACATTTTCCTTTTGTCTGTTACAGTGACGAAATTCATCCGTATCGGAATAGCTGACAAGAACGACAATCCGCCTTACTTCGACAAAAGCCTCTACGAGGCTGAAGTAGACGAAAATGAGGATATCCAGCACACGGTACTCACTGTCACCGCCAAAGATCACGACGAGTGTAAGTGGACACATATGGAGATACGCGATGATTTTTCGCTTTGACGAACTTTCAAAGCGTGTGATCGGTGAAAGGGAACACGTGACGAAGCGTAACGTCGCTTCTTTCGGTGGAAATGTTACAGTCTTCCAGGAATAGAGGCTTTTTTCTTTGTACGGAGACACGGTATCGCTTGCTTGGAATTGTTAATGGCGCCGCTTCAGAAATATTACAGAGAGGCTTTTTTTGAAAAGTTGAATCTTTTTATTGTATATTTTTATTATATATAACTAGTGATTTAATATTGTGGGTTTCGGTAAGTTTGATAAAAATAGAAACGGAATTTATATGTTGTATCTAATGAAAGCAGGTTTGAAATTTTTTTAAGTTGAACCACTGTCGATGTTGAACAGTGGTTCTTGAGATTTTAATTATCATTGAATTTTAATTAGGTTTTTTTTTTTAATCGAACATCCTATGGGTTTTAATATTTTTCTTTGTAGCTTGTACACAAAACTGTCTCTATGGTAGCAGAAATTGATGAGAGAGAATATTTTGAATGTTTTAATCTGCTTCTCCGATATCAAAGAAACACTAATTCAAAAACAAATTTTCTTTTTCCGATGTGAAAAGAAGCTTTATAAAGTAGTTATATCTTAATTTTTAAACTGACTCTTCGCACACGGAGCTATAAATTGTAGACAACGCACGATTCGTAACTACCTTAACCTACATAAAAATACTCGTTTCACAATTGCAATACGTTTAAAAAATTGAATTTAAAACAAGTTTCGTTAACCATGGAAATATCAGCTTTCGTTTATAAGACTTACAACTATTTCAAAATATAAAAAGTTCTACAAAAAAATATCTCAAACGTAGAATATCTTTATATCTTTCATCTAATATTCTGTTTAGCGATTCCTTTTATTTTTTTCGAATCAACATCGATATACATTATTGTTTTCATACTTAAACCTTGAACTCAAACCTTGTAAAAAAATGATACAAAAAATCGTAAAGTCACTTTGTCGCGTTAGATACAGCGACGAGGAAAGATATCGCCCTTAGAACAGCAGTGAAAATAATTATCAGACCTTCGAGAGGGTGAGTTCTCACTGGGAATAGCTGAAGTTCCCGACGTGTGTCTTTCCTCTATTCCTGGTAATGATTTTATACTTTGGCTGGAAGTTCTGTATCCTTAACCCGACTAACAAGTTGCGCGAAAATCCATCTGCCTCTCCGCGACACGACACCGAAGGCACATAAACTGTGCCAAAAGTTTAAATACCAGATGGTTGGAGCTAAGTCAGGAAACATATTTATCCGATGGGCTTCAATTAAGAACTTGTTCGGGCTTATTAAGTTCTAATAAAACTCGTTTAAGGATACAGTCTGCCTTGGTTGCCTGTCTGCGAGCCTTCGTCGTTTTTCTCGCGAGCGAAAGAAGAAACCAGGGGGAAACTAATTTCTCTTCTACTTATGATCGAACGAACTCTCTGGGGAAATTTTCTCAGCGAAAAATTTTTAAAGTGGCGGATTTAATGAATCTTGCGCTTAGAATCGAAAGACACCGTTCATCGATTGTAGAAAAGATGAGATGTTTACTCGTCAAGCTGTTTGGTGATCGTAGAATTTTTTGTGAATATTTTTTTAACGACTTGTGGTCCATTATGGAAATATTTGCCTGTTATTTGTCTATTATGGAAATATTGTTGTCCAAATAAAGTTTAGTTTTGTATAAATACTACCCTCTTAAATATTCGATTCTTGAGTTTATTTCTTTAATATCGTATATTTTTAAAGTATAAAATATTCTACAATTAAGAAAAAAGAAATTTTTAAGAGGTACATTCGACTTTTATTGATTTCTTTGAGTTGATAGACGGATCTATCATTTTGAATTACAAAAGATAGTATTTTTATTAGATCTACTCTTAAGAAATTAACGGTATTTGAATTCGACAGAAAATATCCCAAATAGCATCTCTTCGCATGACACCTCAAATTACCATAAAGTTCTTCAATATATTTATTCCTAAATGGACCACATTATTCATCTTTGATAGAGATCTATTACTCTCATTCTAAAAAAAATATACATATAAAATTTAATTCTTTCAAATCAAGTTGCTCGAAATTTACTTAACCAAGAGTTAAACAAGAGATCGTAGGACCTGATTTAGAATAAATCGAGGAGTGATGACCCACCATTTAAAAGATCTAAATTTTTGTTTTATATATATTTAAATTTATATTTATTGTTTTTAAATATCTTTACCAAAGTAAATGCGGATTTATAATATTCAGTATAGTACTAAAAACAGCTGAAAGATGTAACATTTCATAGCCTATGCGGGATCGAGTCATCTCACCTGAATTTACCCTGTGGTTTTACTCGAGAATCTCGTATCCAGGGTCACTCAAGCTGGCAATAACTTAATACTGTCCATATTTGAGAATTTAATACCACCCGTTTCCCAGTGTTAAGGTATTCAGTAGCTTTACTGTTCAATTTATTCCTATTTGTATTTCACGACAAAGTCGGCCACCTCTTCTTTTCACTGATCACTGAACAGAAAAGTTTACACTTTGCACTCCATTGGCGCCGCTATGACGACGCGTACAATTTTCTTCGCGAGTTAAGCTCAAAGTTAACCCTCTGTAGCCCGAATTTTGTCCGCTTATCAGAGAAAAGATTACGATTGCTTAAAGTTTTTCACTTTGATCTGAAAATTTTTAAACTAATATATTAGGTTGTCCCGAAAGTTTCTTTCGTTATCTTCGTGCAATGGCTTCGTTTGGCAGCGTTTATATAAGCATCCAGCTTAATTTGTTAAACGAGCGATGAAGAAAGATACAAGAGCAAAGTGAATCCTATATGAAATAATAATATATTATAAAATATAAAATATTATAGATCCATTACTTATTAATAAAACGAAAGAAACTTTTGGGACAACCTAATAATTGCTACAGATGAATCGTGGTGTCGCTACGGTAATACACTAATCAAATTTAATAGAACAGTGATAACTATATAAAACAAACTTTTTAAAATATAGATACATTAGTTTGTAACTTTTAAGTCACGCAGAGCCATAGAGGGTTAAATTTCCTATTTTTTCTTTCTTTTTTTTTTTT